>CM023481.1:52222651-52320334 GCA_013339685.2 Hyalomma asiaticum
GCGTCTGATATTTGCAGTCGCCCTTGGCTCCGGCAGCTCTGGTGAACCTTCAGGCTCGCGCATCGCAATTCGCCACATGTTGGAAAAAAAGGAAACCTTAGCTTGTCGCAATTAAACTTTCCTAAGTGCCACGCGTTTACGAATGAGAGCCCATCAGCGTCTGTTCTTACTCATTTATCGTACGGAAACGTTTGTTGACAACTAAGTTTTTAAAATTCGGAGACGTACTAGGCTAGGCTTTAGTTCATTCTTGTCCGTAAGAAAGAACTGTCGGCCGACCTCAGAGGTAATGAAAAACATTGTGACGTGCAGAAAGCTTCAGACATTTCGCCCGTTATAATAATAAACAAGAGAAGAATCGGTTCACACAGTCTGGGCTAGAAGAGATCGGCTTGAAGTGCCACACCACTTTGAGTGACAGCGGTCGTCTGTGGACGTAAACTTGGCCAGTAATCTATAAAGTTCTAGCCAAACGAATCAGTTTAAATCTCGTTAATCACAAAGTTATCTTCACGGCCATTACACTATAATAAAAGGGAATACGCGCACCTGTTTCTAACCTCGTGAGGTGCGCCACAGCTCCTCTGGTTTCCAATTAAACGTATAACCTTTTCACTGTTCTCGTCACGGCATCCTCAACGCTAGCACGTTGGGATGTGGCCCATTTGGATTATTGTACAACGGGCTCGAACAATAAGGCACCCCAAGAACAAGCAGCAGCAATTCAGTATTCAGTGGTGCTGAAATGTCACGCACTCGCCCGTTGACATTCGCCGAGGCTCGCGTCGTCTGCTAGGGTGCCGTCATCATGGTAGCTGGCTTTAGCTCGCGCGTTTGGCGCTAGAGGCGCCCTTTTACGAAAAGGGTCTATGAAAGTAGCACACGTGTCTACTACAATCGAGTGAGCCTGTGGACAGCCTAGCGACTTGGGCCTTGACTAATGTGGGTGCCTGCACCATTCCACACTGGCTACCCTTTTGCTGCCTTCCGTAGGACTCAACTGCCTCGCTGCCATGCGACCATGCCACTCACTGTTGCCGCTGTAGGTACACTATGGTGTGCCGTGATAGCTAGTCCTCGTTAGGTTTTGGGTTTTTGTTAATCATCTTAATTTGTGACTTCAGCACCTTCCCTTCTTAAATAGAGATGGGACGTGTGCAAGCCAAACGCCGGCTTCCCGCGTTTCTAGTATTCGTAAAGGCTCAGGAGGGCAGACCCATTTAAATTTGCACCAGCATTGTAAAGCTTTGGTCTGTTTTCGCACAGAGCGACCTTAGAGCACTAGAACGGTGTAACTCACCTGGTTTCATTTACGAAAGGAATCACGTAAGGCTCCTGGAACGCGAACATTCCCATAGGTATATCTGTGCGAAGAAAAACGGGGTAACCAAGAAATGAATAAAGACGTAAGAAATATATAAAGAGAACCAGCCTTAAGGGGGCCGGCAACTGGCTAGAACATGTGAACGGACCTTTGTGCACTTGGAACGAACCTGAATTATAGTGACAGAATCCATCACCCTTTCGCAATTCGAAGAGTATCATTATTGTTAAATTGAGCTTGAAGATTACGGCAACTGAAATGTGGCGTACCCTGTTGGTGAAGTTTTCATACCGTGTTCTGGCGTCTTTAACTTGCTGTAGGTCGCCTGCTGGTGTTCTTACGACAATGACTCATTCTTACAATTGCAATCGGCAAATAAAAACTTATCTCCGCCCTCCTACTTCCTCTCTACGCACTAAATGAAGTCGATGCCGAGAAGCGGCACTGCTGCCTTCGCGGCAACTGAAAAGCTGTTTTTAAACGCAGCGCATGCGTTCGCCGGCGCACTCCCTAAAGTTGCGCTCACGCACTCTGTGGAGGCAGAAGGTGGTGCGAACACATCCGACGGCTGTCGGCCACTGTGTGCGCCATGTGTTACGTATAAGTCTTAATACGCAAAAAATTCGCATACAAAATGTTTCACCGCGTTTTCCCCGTTACCATTACGTGAAGGGACACTGTGACCGGTGCGATTTTCGATGGAATAAAAAACACTGGTGCCTGAAGAGTTGGTTATCGGTCCCTTTAAGTAGACATATTTGAAGAGAGCGGAAATAACAGCACAAAGAAGTGGACAACATGCAACAACTTCCGTTATCCCCTAGGCTTCCGCCCTGCTGCACTTCCGCAACAAACTAAATAGTAGGATTAGTAGCGATGTTTAACGTCCAAACAGCACGCTATAATTATTAGAGACGCCGCAGTGGAGGGCTCCGAAAATTTAGATCACCTGGGGTGCTTTACCGTGCAATGATATCGCAGAGTACATGGGCCTCAACATTCCGCCTCAATTGAAATACAGCCGCCGCGGCCAGGATTCCGTCCTGCGACCTTCGGATCAGCAGTCGAGTACCATAGCCACTACACCACTTTGTCGGGGCAATCCAAATTGTGCAATGCAAACCAGAACAATGGCGTCGCTTTAGAAGAGTCTATGCGTTGTACTTACAAAACGACTTATCTTCATATCGGTAGAACGGCATCGTATCAAACAGGCTTCCTTCCCAGCTGAAAGAAAAACCATTAAACTCGTAATCTACAAGGGATGCATGGTGAAATGAAGACCAAGTACAAGAGAATGTAAAAACAACAGCTCAGAGCATAGAAAGGCGTATATTCATCATTCAACCAGTATATCTATCTATTCATCCACCCATAAATCAATCAATCATTTACACATGCATATAACATGTTTCGGAACAACCGAAAAGTCCTAGTGCTAGCGCACGCACGCAAACACTAAGACACTGGCAGCGCAGCGAGCCATTCAATACTGAACTACTTAGGATCATGATCAGTTAGCCCGAATTGAATATGCAGACAACCCCACCGGCCAATGTCATAATTTTACATTTTATATATATATATATATATATATATATATTACGGCTCTGTGCAGTGATTAGATTTGCGGCTCCTTTACGGCCACATTACAAATTACCAGCATAACTCATTGGTCACCGCCAATACCGCATTGCCTGCAAATGCGCTGTTCGCTCACATTTGGCCCGTGCGCCAGTAAAAACCACACATGATTATCAACATCATCAAAATGCTAATAAAAAGAATTGATTCAATACAATCCAGCGTAGAAATACAGAGAGCGAGGATGGAAAACACGAAAGTGAAAAATGTAGGCCAAAATACTTTGAAATACCACGACAAATATACCCGGACAGTTCTGTCGAGGAGAAATACGAGCAACGAAATGTGAAAGAACAAAAAAGAGAGGAAGCCAGGAAGACAGTGCAGAATATATAAACCCAATACGAGAAATATACAGGGGCAATAACGAATGGAGTTCGCATATATCAAGGTGCAAAGTAAACTCTAGGACTTTCATAATAAGCGACAATCTGTTTTGACAGTGCACATCTGGCAACACACAACACTTACTGTGTTCGATAAAGACTATGAAGACAACCACAATAAGTATTATGAAGACTGTGCTCTATGGACAGTTGAATATTAGCTGTCACATGCTTGGTTTTGTGGGGTTTAACGTCCCAAAACCAGCTCTGATTATGAGAGACGCCAGGCTGTCACATGCAGTACGCGAAGGGGCGTATGCCCTCTGGATATACGGCCGGCATTGGCAAAGTAATATAACTGAGCAGTTCAGCGCCTCTTTTATAGTTGTGCCGCCGCCGAAGGCACCATCAGGCGTAGACAATGCCGAGTAAGTGCCGAAGCGCTTGAAAGAAACTTCAAACCAGACGGGAAGTCCAGTGATAAATTGTTTATTTAGGGTCGGGTGTGTACAGTTTTCCCGGAATGCATTCGCCTCTATTGATAATAAATCTGAAAACCACATTTGTTTTGGTCAACACGGAATCCTAGGTGAAAAATGATCACCTTACCATGAAAAAGAAACGAGTTGTAGGCTCTTCTGCATTTACAAGAAAGAACTGTAAATTATAAAAAAAAACTAGCCGCATGGATCTACTGTGACATGAGGACTGCACAGCGGCAAAACACTAAAACTTGAAGCACGAAATTGCAGTTGGAAATTGAATTGTAACATGTAATTCTTTGGAGTAAGGTCACAATCTGGCATGCAGCCGTTGATATGACAAACTGCAGAAAAACATGCGATATGCATAAAAACATGATACAACTCTTATGGCGGCTACATGTGTAGAAATGGATAAGCAGGAATGTATAAGGCTTGTGTAAAATTATGTAGCCCTTCGTAGACCAATGTGTTAAGCAGTACTGAAAAAGTCACAGTTTCTCCAGAAAGGCGAACCAATAAATACGATAGCAATGCGTGATAGAATATACGAAGGAAGACTGGCAGCTTTAGGGATAATGTTAATTGTAGTGAACGTGGGTTTATTAAGTAAGCATGCAGGTGTGCTTAGGTGTGACCAGACTTGCACGAATGGAATGAATGACCACGACATATCGCTTGCAGAAGAGTAGCATTCACGAGAAATGGCGCCCTTGGGCTCCTTGTGAAAGGTTGCATTCCATGTTGCTGCTGTACGGTCATTAACGAGCAGCGGCCTTGGCTCGCTGTCGACTTCGTATAGCCGCCGTGCGGGCCACAGTACATCGCAGTGTACGCAACTGTGGACGCACAGCCCGATGCACGTTTTCCCGCAGTCGCTGCGGCGGGCTCGATTGTGCTTTGAATGACAGTGTTGCGATGATTACCGTGGACGGACGCCTTGCTGCAGCGCTAGCATTCTAGTGGAGCTATCGCGCAGGCGTTCGGTCAGACGGGGTGGCATGATGGCGTAAGGGCCGTTTCACGGTGACAGCCGTTGTCCTGCACCAGGTTGCCGCATCGCTGAGAAACGAGAGAGGGCGAGAAGTGGGAGAGGGGGAGATGCTTCCACTTTATCTCGCCCTCTCTCTGTCGTTGGTTGGCGATGCGGTCGTGAAACAGCCTTGAAGTACCATGTGACGGTTGAGCGGCCGAGATAACGGCGAGCTAAGTTGTTTTGATTTCTGCTGGCACGCGCTTCACACCGCGTGTCCGTCGCGCTAAGCACCGTGAACTTTGTGTCGGCGAGAAACTTTGCCCAGCGTTGTGGCATGAAGCGAGCGCGTTCCTTCCGGCGCTCGCCGACGCACTCGCGCGAGCGCTATGTATGTTCTTAGCTGTTTATACCGTCACACCATAGAGAAAGGGAAATTGGCCAAGAGCGGACACTCAGCGATAAGAGGATCGAGCTCTGCCCGCCACCTCCTCGCCTAAACAGCCTTCGAGATTTTCGCGTCAAATCATAGGGACCGTGATCCCGAAGAACGCAAGCTGTCATAAGCGACGTTCAGGTGGCGCAAGTAGCGCAAAAGAAAACAAAAAAAGAGAGTTGCGTAACGTAACAGTGTAGCTTTTTTTAAATTTGTTTGTTTACTGTACGCGTGAAAACATTTTCTTGCACAATGAACTGAGAATTCGCGAAAAAACATTGTCACGTGCATCGCCACCAGGCGAACGCGGGAACGGAAATCGACAAATCTGCCAGAACAGAACAGATTGTGCTTTCGTACGCAATGCGTTGGCGGGTAGTTTGGTTGGCTGCTGTATCTGAAATGTAACGGCTGCGCGTAGTGGGTTTTGGGCGTTTGCTTTCTCTTCTCGTCGCGGCAGTGTGACCGCTGCTGACCTAAAGTCCCTGGATATTCTTGGGGAAGTACCGTCTTTCTTTTAACTGGAGCCGCCACGCCGAGCACCCTCCTCTCCCACCTTCCACCTCTCCGCTACACGGGCCGTCGCCCGGGAAATACGCGCGAACCTCTTTCTTTTTTTATGTTTTCTTTTTCGCCGTACCCGGCTCTCGCCACTATCCTATCAAGAATGCCATGTCACACTGATAACGAACGTGCTGTGCGTGACTTGGAATTATACCGGACGCCCAGCGATAGTGAAAGGAGGGGCACGATGGATAGATTAAAGTCCCTTAATAGAGAATATCCAGGGACTTTAGGATAGATGTGTGGCAGAAATACTCCCCAAGTACTCTGTTTTTCTCAGAACGATATTGCGACGTGCCGTTTACAGTAGAAATTCGGCACCCATGCGCTCTGACACTCGAAGGTGTGCTATTTATTCATGGGGCGTTCGCCATGCCAGGATGCTGCGCGTATCAGTGCTCCAGCCGGCGGGAAAATGGCTTCACGTTGTTCAACATCCCGTGAGGAAAAATGGATGTCGCACGCAGAAAGAAGTGGATTCTCAACATCGGCCGAAAGGACCTCGTCCCGACCAAGAATACTATGCTCTGTGAGGTACTGTGTATTTTATTTGTACTTCAACTACTATGTATACTTGAAGCTTGTTGCAAGTTCATGAAAATGCGGAAAATCTTCCTTATTTCGCTTGTCATTTGATGGCGTCGCCCTGCGCGTTGTAGTAAAGATTCTTGTTCAGCTTCGTAATCTCAATATGCATTTCTCGAGAGAACGCTTGCAACTCTGACGCTTGTTTTATCGTTAACTAACAGGCTTTTGGCCTGGAGGAGAATAAAAAACGGGCATTTTTATGCAACAAGAAGGCGAAATAACGGTCATGAAGGCGCAAACCCCCGATAGCTTGTGTCAAGCGTGGATGAGTGGCAAATATATAAGTTGCAATGTAGAGGACAATAATATTAGTAGGAGTTCTAGTGCAATTACAGTAGTAGAACATTCAGTATTAAAAATAACTGTAATTGACCATGTAATAATTACTGTGGCTGAAGATCAGCGATAGAAGTGACTGTGATTAGGAATGAATAAGTAAGTCCGGCATAAATAACAATGACTTAGCCAGCAAGAAGGAATAAGGTTGCTCCCTCCAAAGAGAAAATTACTGACAATGCCCACGCGAAATTGAGAATGGCTAAAAAGGACTACGCACTATTTGGAAAGTAATAAATGTCTCGACAAAACAGTCACTGTGACGGAGAATGACCCAGTTAAACTTGAGGATAAATCGGAATGGTAGGGATGGATGATTACCGACGAAGAGGTTATGGGGTCTCTCGATGGTGTCGTTCCGGATCCCCGTGCGTCCATCTAACCTCACTGACGGGTGGCGCCACCAGCGCCAAGCCTATATGTCACCTCCGTCGCGCGAACGCAGCGACATCCTCTCGTCGGCGGCGAACCCGCGCGAGACGCGCCATGCGGCGCAAGCGACCCCACAGGGGTGATGCACCTCCACAGTGTAACTTTCTAGAAAAACGGATATGGACCTCTGCCTCGAAAAATCGTGTAATATAAATGTCCTAACAGCTATTGATAGATATTGCTTGAAACATAGGCGATCCTCTGGTCACTTTTTTTCGCTTAAATTGTATCGCTGGCCACACGTGCGCCTAATTATTTTGTTTGTTATCGCAGCTGCATTTTGCTACGGATCAGTTCGAGCCGCTGATACTGAAACGTTACGGGAAGAAGAAATTGAAGCCTAATGCGGTTCCGACCATTTTTTCTCACTGGAGAGCACCTAATCATACGAAGCCTCTTCTGAAAAATATGCCACTCCCAAACATAACTGGTGAGTGACAAGTCTTCAATTTTTTATAGAATGAACCCAAAGCACTATTTCAAACATTTACTATCGGTATAGATCATGAGTAAAGAGCCAGCTGTGTAATAATTACCCGCTACGATTTTGAAGGATGAGGTTTTTCCCCGTTGCCCATGCAATATTTTTTTTCTTTCAGTACACTTAGCCGCGCTCCGTGTCACAGCTGTAATGCCTGCCAAGTCACCCTCTAATGCTTTTTTGAGCCATAGCGTTTCCGCAAATACCTAAACAAGTACTGCAGGCTTTCAGGAGTGTGGGTTTTGTATTTCAGTGCCCATGGAAGAAGGCACCTCAAGTCATGATACCAGTGGTGAGCAGTGCGTCACTGAATGTAAGGAGAACTTCAGCACACCACATGCATGTCCAGTGCTCGGTGCATCAGATTTCAGGACCCCTTGGATTTTGCATTTCAGTGCCAATCGAAGAAGACACCTGCATTAATGATACTAGTGCCGAGCAGTGCACCTCTGGCGGTGAGTATAGCGTTGGATCGCCGCATGTCTTTGCACTGTTTGATATATTTTTCACGCAGGTATCTTGACAACCGCACATTTCGATGCGGGCAGCATTACGCCTTCAACGCATTCTTTCGTGTCTCCTGAACTTGCTCGTAAGAGGCCTTGCACTTCTGCGCAAGCATGGCCGTAACGTTCATAGTGGTCTACCCATTGGTAGCTAGCCACTTAGATGCTTGCAGTGGCACAGATACAGCGGATCACGAGCTGGTTGTTTAAGCGGTGCGTGTCTTCCTCTTTGCAGTTTCCACCATAGAAGAGCCCAAGGTTGAAGACTCAGGGGAGCAGCCACCCTGTCCTGGAGGTGAATATTACGTTTTCTAAGATATGTTTGGTGACGTTGCCTGATACTTTCGTGCAGGTCCGCCAACAGCCACGCAACCAGCTGTAAGCAGTGTAAGCAGCGTGGTGACTTCAGGGGCTCCGGCGTCAAACCTTGCACATGCGGGTGTGTTGCTGCGCGTTTCTAATGTAAATGTGAATATATATATATATATATATATATATATATATATATATATATATATATATATATATATATGTGTGTGTGTGTGTGTGTGTGTGGTTTTCTTTAACAGCACACCACGCCCTGTTAGATCGCATATCCGAGCTGGAGCGCCTTCAAGAAGAATCGAAGAGAAAGCTAGCTGTTGCCAAGAGGAGATACCTTAAAAGTGAACAAGAAAAGGAAGTGCTGGAGTCAAAAATCAAACATCTCTTCAGTGATGACCAAATGAGGTCCCTAGAGCGGCTTTCAACGAAGGGGATGCGCTGGGAGGCCAACACACTGGTGAAAGCACTCAAGCTTCGTCTGTCCTGCGGGTCGCAAGGGTACTCTTTACTGCGAGATAGTGGTTTTCCGTTTCCGGCCGAGCGTACGCTCCAACGCCCTAGAGAGCTTCAAGTTTCGGCCTGGGCTTCTTCAAGACATGCTCGAACCTCTAAGGGAGAAGGTACGCTTAAGAAGACTTTTTGATACCTAAAAAAAACATTGCAGGAATAAATTGGGTGCTATGAATAGGTAATAGCGTTAATCATTCTGTCAATTAATATATGAGCTTCTGCACCCTCATGCTTCTCTTTGTAATAATGCTACGTTGCTTTCATTTCAGAGTACAGATAAGGCATAAATATTTTTGATTCGGTGATTATTATTAACTTTTGCCAACGTTAGCGGCTAGGCTCGTTAATCGTCCGTAATTTTGATTAGTCAACAAAGAGACCACACAGAGTAGACACAAGGAGGATATCAGCGCTTCCATTCGTGCCCTTGTCCTAGCGTCTACAGCATTGTGCTCTTTAATCCCGTTTCCCAAAAATGATGTTAGCACTACTTATGTATGTGTATATAAATGTGTTTATAGCGGATTTTGTATCTCTTCTGAGGATTGGTTCTATTTTTTCCCCTAGGTGAACCTCATGAAGCCTCATGAACGCCACGCCACATTAATGATCGACGAAATGCAACTCACACCGGGGCTTGTTTACGATCATTCATCCCGGTGTGTTCTCGGCCCTCCTACACTTCCTCTAGCTGATGGTTCTCTGCCGGAAGATACCTTAGCTACCCACGGCTTAGTGTTCATGTTGGGTGGACTGTCAACCAGATGGAAGCAAACTATTGCGTATCATTTAACGGGCAATTCATTCAGTGCTCTAGCTATGAAGGAAGAGATCATTCACATCCTAACGGCCTGCGAGTCACTTGGGCTGAAAATTCATGCAGTGACTTCAGACATGGGGGGTGGAAACCTGGCGCTCTGGAAGCTTTTCGGTATTCACGTGGGAAGACACAGCAGGCCACACACAAGTTGCGTTCACCCCTGTGGGTCTGAACGGAAACTGGTTTTTTGCTGATGTGCCACACTTGCTCAAGAGTTTGAGAAATCACTTGACTAGAGGTCAGCTAATTTATCTTCCTGATGATGTAGTCCAGAAAAATGACTTACCGACAAATGTTGTTAATCTCGAATTTATAAAAATTCTTGTCCAACGTGACGCTCAATCTGAGCTGAAACTAGCCCCTCACCTAAATTCGGCCTGTTTAGACCCTAGTCACTATGACAAAATGAAAGTCAGCACGGCCTACAGTTTATTTCACAACGACACATCAGCTGGTTTGCACCTTTTGGTAGAGAAGGGCCTCATATCGAAGAATGCGCTTTCGACGGCTTGGTTTGTCGCGGTGATCTTTCGCTGGTTTCGCTTGCTAACATCTAGGACTACCAAGCTCGCCTTTAGCAGCGCAGTTGAAGGAGCCTATGAAGACAGCGTATCATTTCTGAATGAGACAGTGGAGCTGTTTTCTAAAATTTCTGTTGGTGCGCAGACAAAATCGGTATGGAAGCCTGTTCAAACAGGCATAATTTTGTCGACACTCTCTGCTCTCGAAGTGCAAGAGATGCTACTCAATAAATACGAGTTCCAGTATGCTTTAATGAGTAGGTTTAGTCAAGATGGACTTGAGAACTTGTTTTCAACTTTGCGTGCGAAAAACCCCGTTCCACGCCTCTATGAATTCAAGTGTAGCCTTCGGAGCGCGACATTAGCGCAATTTCTAAAGCCGAGTACCCATAGCAGTTACTCAGACGACGAAGGCTTCTTGCTCGTAGGCTTGAATGCGGGAAAGGAACAGAGTGGAGAGGCCACTGCAACTGCTCCTTCTGACATTCTAGACTTGAGCACAGAAGGAGAGGAGTCTCTAGTCTACCTAGCAGGGTACGTTGTATCGACAATAACAAAGAGACTTAACTGCGAACACTGCAAGGCTTCTCTAGCCTCTAGTGCTGCTAGCTGCAGGCTAATTCAGATGAAGAACTTTTCTACGTCACACCTGTCGCTCACCAGCCCTTCCGCAGGTGTGATCGAAGTCACAAAAGTTGCGGAGAACTTTTTCCGTGCAAACAAAGAGGCACTGCGATCCAACCAAATGAGCTTATCCGCAGTTGAAGCGATGATACTGCAGAGTGTTTGCGTGCAAACATTTTTCCCTTCTTGCCATAGCATATTGCCAGAAGTCGTTCGTATGTTCTTGAGAGTACGAATGCAGATTTCAGTCCGTACAGACGCTTCTCAGATCGCACTTAACGCAGCACAGAGTAAGTGCGGAAGTAAGAGTATTGGTATGCGTGCCGCGGTATCCGGTCTACGGTAGACTATTTGAATCCTTTCTAATGATGCTGATGCGCATGGTTGAAAGGCAGCGTGTTTCCTTAACCTAGGGCTCTGAAAGTCTCTTTTGCAACTACGTTTCACCAAGCATTTTTCATTTCACTTTGTTTATGTCATCTTTTGCTCCTCTGTATGTTTCTCGTGCAAAGCTTCAGGAGACACGTCAAATAAAAACAGCACCTGAGCAGTCTGAATTATTTTATTGCTGCTATGCAATCGATTGCTCATGGCCCTTACCATTAATGCGAATTTCTTTCGTCAGCGCTGGATATTTTCTACAAGTACGTCAACAAACTAGCAAAATATTAAAATTTTGCAGCTCTCTCAATCTGCCGGTGCTGTCAGTGTTTTCTGGTCCTACTAGCTGTTTTACATAACAATTTCAGGAGAAATGGCACTTGGGTAAATCAGTAAGACAATAGTTTAAAAAAATTAACGAGAAAATCCATAAATGAGGATCACAAAGTTGTAAGCGGATATTCAAACATTTGCTATTATATCTATACGCATCTTTTTAAACCAATGACCACTGCACCGCCGCGATATCACAACGCTAGCGCTCTTGTCACAACAAGTGTCATGAAAGGAAGGAGTCGGAGAAATGCGAGAGAAAGACGCTGCTGCCGACGCCGCCGACACCGAGACCGAAATTTCTGCGAAACGAGGTCTTTAAAGCTGTCTCGTTAAAAAAAAAAACTTCACGCTCAAACTGAGCTGCGCTAAAGCAATACCATTTTAGCAGGCGCTCCCGCGGCCGCCTTCCAACGCATACACTCTAATAAAAAATCGAGTATTTGGGGTGTTTCTTTGCCACACAACTACAATCGTCGTCTCTACCTCGCATACTTTCTTCGCGTTACTACCGCGGTTCCGGCACTTCGCGGCCATCAACGTTGCGCGCGTTATCAGCGTGACATGGCATTCTTGATAGGAAAGTGGCGCGGGCCGGGTTATAGGGCCGGCGCCCGCACGGTGGCCGTTTGGGAGAAGATATAGATAAGGCTTGGACACTTTGGGGAGGAGGGTTGGACACTTTGGAGAGCATATGGAGGAGAGTGTCGCTACTTTCTCTATTAAGGGACTTTATGCTGACCGTGTCACCTGCTGAGCCCGAGAAACGGACGACGGCACGGTGAGAACCCACGTTTCTGTTCTCCCTGAGCGCTGCGTAGTAGGCTTAGAAGCGTCGACCTCTGCCGATTTAAGTGTGCGCGCGTAGCAGGCTTGGCGCACGTACAGCCTCCAGCATTTTTAATAATATCGCGCGAGCGTCGACCGCACGCAGTATCAGCGCCTTACAACGGCGATAATCTGCGAGACCGGCAACAGTACGCGAGGGCGCACAAAGCAGCGTTAGCGCAAGCGTCGTCTGCCACGCTGCTCCTTTCAGGACGATGCACGCCCTACCACAATGACTGTATTAGTCTCCTTAGATTAAAAAAAAGGAAAACAAAAGCGGTGTGAACAAAAGCATGCGCACAACTTAAACCGTGATGTACCGATTCATGTTCTCTTTATCTTTCCTGTGATTGCAGTCAAGGAAACTGCTCAAAGTTGATGCGCAGGGAAATTTGAATAAAAAAAAGTAATACACAAGGACGATGAGTTGTCGGGAATGTAAACCTTTCTGTGTGTGTCTCTGTTTGATGCGATTGGGAACAAAAGTTATAATGCCAGCCTTATCATCAATCTTTAAAGAAAAAAACTATTTGAAGCGCTATAAGAAGACCGCAGCTGGACCCGCATTTTCCATATTCGATTATGCCTCCTCGAGTGCCGACGGAAAAAAGAGAGCGGGTCATAGCAATGTCGTGGTGTGGCCATTCTCAAAGAGAAATAGCTAGGAGCCTTGAAAAAAATGACAGCATATCCACGGGGTGAATGATGGAGAGTGGGCGAAGCTCTTATGTATTAAAGATACCTCGCCACACACCTCAATGAAACTCGTGAGTAACGTGAGCGCTCGTACTGCAGGGTCCTCGCGGCGCCGCCGCGCAGAATCACGGCTAGCTTCGGCGTCCCGCGCCCGCACGGCGGGGTCGCTTCTTCGAGCGCCAGCCGCCGCCGCCCTGCGCGCACGCCGCTCGGCAGCCTTGACCATCCTCCATCGACGAGCCTCTGCTGGCGCGCGCGCCAAAACGCCGCCGAAGAACACGCGATCGCAGTGGCGCGATCGTCTCTCTCTCCTTCCCTACGTGTGACGTAAATCCTGTGTTCATAAAACTCACCTTTTATTATTATCTTTTGCTACAAAACGCCCTCCAGTGTGGGGCGATTTTGCATTTCTCAGCGTATATGCATTCGTTATATAGTACAAGTAGCGCCATCTATGGCCGGATTGTAGACTCAACGAGCGGTGGTTACAAACAAACGACAACGGGGACGAACGGGTGACGCCATAAGGAGCTTCGCCCCTAAAATAACTCAAGCGACCGTCGCCAGAATAGTTCAGGCTTTTCGTGAGGAACATCGTATTGGTGACGCCCCTCGGCATTTGAATCGCAAAACAAGCGAAGACCAGGACCAACTGCTTGTTGCTGAGGCCAGCGAAGCGCCCTTTATGACCGCAGGTCAATTGAGAAAGGCTGTAGGTGTAGGTGTAGACGTGAGCAATGACACGGTGCGCAGACGACTTCCAGAAGCTGGTTTGAGAAATCGAGCTGCTGCCCAGAAGCCGAAACTATCTGCGGCTTCTACTGTGAAAAGGCTGCAGTTTGCCGGCGATCATCTCCAATGGACGACGGACGATTGGCAAGATGTAGTTTTCACAGACGAGTCAACGATTTGCACAGAATGGAGCCAGAAGCTTAGAGTGTACCGGCCAGCACTTACAAGGTATACTCAGTAAGAAATTTTTATTCTTAGTTTGACAGCACTGTGATGTTTAAGAAAAGAATATTAATGACAAGAAGGGCAGTGTTACAATCTGATTGTTGATCACATACGTAAATGTTTGATGTGTAAATGACATCATGAAATTTTCGCCAGAAGTGGATGTCTACTTACAAGCCGCAATTATTACTACCGGCAGCATTGCGCGTGAGAAATCCAATACTGTTAGAGAACGACAGGGATGTAGATGCTTAGTTTTGAGCAAAACCACTCAAAACGATCGCATTCCTGCGCACGTAAGGTTCAGCGAAGCTTTGAAAGCACGTTTATGAACCGAAGAAATGAAGCAATGCTATCGCGTTTTCATTTAATTTCACAATTCATTTTCTTTCGTAACAAAAAAGCAATTGCGTTTTATTTACTGATTGTGCAGTGCAAAATCCATTTTACGTTTACAGGTATGCTCCGCAGTACACTCACGAGGTCAAGTCAAGTGGTCGTAAGAGTATCAACGTCTGGGGTGTCGTAACTAAATACGGCCTCGGCCCGCTCTGTCGGATAGAGGGCCGCTTCTGTGCTGAAGCCTACATCGGAATCATTGATGACGAACTTATCCCGCACCTCCTGGACGGGCCCTTTAAGGATCGATACTTCTTTCTACAACACGACCTATCGCCAGCGCATACGGCACGCGCTGTGAAAGAGCACCTGCAAGAACTTTGCATTATGACGCTGCCCTGGCCACCTCAGGGAGCAGATATGAACATAATTGAAAACGTTTGGGGAATCCTAAAATCGAATCTTTCAAAAATGAGCCTCGACAGTGCATCACCCGACGAATTATGGGAAGCAGTGAAAAACGAATGGGAAGTTCTCAGAGATGACGTGGACCTGGTACCGGCACTGTATGCGTCCTTGCCGAGGATGCGTTGAAGAATTGGGAGGGGCATTTCAGCCTTATTGATGCCTCATTTGCCTTTCATTAAACCTTTGTTTCTTGCCGAATATAACAAGTCGCAGCTTCACCTTCCCGGGCTATAAGCGGGAGTTTCCTACAGCAAAAAAAAAAAACATTATTTTACCGCACGGTCTTTGTCAGTTTATTCCACCTAAAGAAGGTGCTAGTATTGGCAGCAGCGCATGCTGTTGAACGCAAACGTGGAAATGAATAAAGAAGCAAAATGTTATGTCCACGGTAGCAGGAATAATAGGCATACGTGGGAAGAAAAACTTGTTTATTACTTGAGCCGTAAGCACCTTTTTGCAGCCAGCGCGAGAGGTCTGTATTGTCCGAGCGCATACATTCGACTCTCGTCGTCGGAACCAGACTGGGGAGACAGGCGCAAGAAGCAGGCGAAGAAAGGAGTCCGCCAAAAGCGAGAGGGGGAGCCACGGGGGCCGGCCTGCGCGTCCTTGAAGCTTTCCGTGAAGTGCGTGTTCGCGGTTGGAGACATGGCAATTCTTCCCCCCTAGTTTGTGCCATGTAGCGGTCTGGTGGGTGTCGCTGTCTCGTTGATTTTCGCTGGGCGGGCGCCGTATGGGCTGGGGCGCAGCTGCTCGTTTTCTCCACGGAACCTGCTGGGTGAGCGGGAAGTGTCTGTTGTTCAGTGGCGTCCTGTTCTTTTGTCAGCAGCCAAGCCGCGTTGGAAGGTGCCGGGGGGCTGCTGCCTTCAGCGTGTCCACAGGGCGGATAGTGTGCGCGCACGTGGCGTAGCTGGTTTAAGTGTCGGCGAGAAACAGTCCCATTCACTTCAACGAGCCAAGATCTCAGGCCGATGCGTTTTTTAACGATGGCCGGGACCCAATCGGGCTTCTGGTGAAACTGGCGGGCGAGCACCGCTTGTCCTTTGTGGAGTTTCCGGCAAGGCGGGGCGTCTTCGTCATCTCGGTTGACCTTTGAAGGTGGTTCCGGCAGAACGGCCGAGATATGCGTTCGCAGCTCACGGGAAAACATGAGCTTTGCTGGTGTCTGGCCCGTCGCATTGTGCACTGTCGCGTGTTTGAATAGAAAGCGTGCAATGCGGCGCTGCATGGAGCCTGCAGAGTCTCTTGAAAGAGCTCGTTTTAGCTCTCCCTCGTAGCGTTCGGCCTGTCCGTTTGTGGCTGGGTGGTACGGAGCAGATGTTACCGCTGTGATGCCGTTGTCGCGGTAGAATTTCTTTATCTGAGCCGACACGAATGCTGTCCCGTTGTCCGAGACCACCTTGCGGGGCAATCCGAATGTTGCGAACAACGAGCGCAGTACCTCGATTACAGCTGTCGAAGTTGTTTTGCTCATCTGGCGAACTTCAACCCATTTGCTGTAGGCATCCACAATTACTAGGAATGTGGATCCGTCAATTGGGCCTGCAAAGTCGAGGTGCACGGTGTGCCAAGGTGTGCTCGGTCTGTCCCAGTCCGGTACTGGAGCTCGTGGCGGAGCGCGTTGATTGGATTGGCAGGCTGTGCACTCTGCCGTTTGTCTCTCGATATCCTTGTCGATTCCCGGCCACCACATGTAGCTGCGGGCGCACTTCTTCATTGCTACGAAGCCTCGGTGTCCGGCATGAATGAGAGCCGTGGCTTGTTGTCGGAGTGGGCCTGGAATGACAACTCGTGACCCTAGTGTGATGGAACCTCGATGACAGCTCAATTCCGTTGCTCTCTTGCGAAAAGCGTTGAAATTGTCATCCTTGAGCTTTTGAACGCTACCCTCCTGTAGGGCTTTGTACAGCTTGGACAATGTCGGGTCATCTTGCGTGGCCGTTGCGACTTCGTCTGCTGTTAGTGGGGGCCTTGGTAGTGCTTCGAACATGAGCACGCAGCCAACATGAGGCGGGTCCTCAATGATTTCGCTGAGGGGTAAGCGGCTCAGTGCGTCGGCGTTTTGGTGCTTGTTTCCGGGACGGTACACAATGTCGTAGTCATATGCTGACATCTTAGTGCACCACTGGATCATACGAGGCGAGAGTGTCTGAGGAATCTGCTTTTGGGGCCCCAGGATACCCAGAAGTGGTCTGTGATCAGTCAGAACAGTCACATGTCTGCCGGCGATGTACTGATGAAAATGCGTGGCACCATAGACGACGGCGAGTCCCTCACGATCAAGCTGAGAATACTTGCGTTCCGCAGGCGATAGCGTGCGGGAAGCGAAGGCGATCGCTGCTTCTCTGCCTTGATCGACAATTTGTGAAAGCACTGCACCGACGCCGTAGGGCGAAGCGTCACAAGCAAGAAGCAATGGCTTTGTATCGTCATAGTGCCTGAGCACCACACTTGCACGGAGCAGCTCTTTAAGGGCTTCAAATGCTTCCTGATGGCGTGGCGACCAAGTCCAGGGGACGTCGTTTTTCAACAGGTTGTAGATGTCGTTGGCCACCATTGCTCGGTGTTCTAGGAAACGGTCATAGAACGTTAGGAGACCCAGGAATGATTGGAGCTCTTGTTTGCTGGTTGGCGCGCGTGCCTCCGTGATGGCGCGTACCTTGTCGCTGGTGGGGTGAATGCCTTCGGCATCGATCAGATGACCTAAGCATTTCACCTCAGGAACTGCGAAGCAGCACTTATCGATGCTGAAGCGTAGGTTTGCACTTGCTAGCCGTTTCAGTACCAGTTGTAGGCGAGTAGCATGTTCCTCGCTGCTTGAGCCACTGATGATTACGTCGTCTAAGTAGACGCACACGCCAGGAATTCCTTGAAGCTGCGATTCCATGTACCTTTGAAATATGGCTGGGGCTGCCGCTACCCCGAATGGAAGTCGCTTTACCCTGTACAGTCCTCGTGTTGTATTAAGCGTGAGCACCTCAGAAGTTTTGTCGCTCACCTTCAGCTGTTGATATGCCTGCGTGAGGTCCAGGGTGCTGAATAGTTTCCCTCCCTGTAGCGTGCTGAAAACCTCCTGTGGTGTTGGCAGGGGGTATGAAGACGATTTTGTCGCCAAGTTCACGGTGAACCGGTAGTCCCCACAGAGACTTAGGCTTCCGTCTTTCTTCCTCACTGCAACCAGAGGTGTGGCCCAGTCTGAATGCTGTGTTGGCGCAATAATACCCTGTCGTTCCAGCTTGTCGAGCTCCTTCTCGTAGGCTGGTTGCAAGGCAAACGGTATCGATCTGGCCTTTACAAACTTCGGACGGGCCTCTGGGTGAAGCTCTAAGTCAACGGGTGGCCCGTTGTGTCCAGCAATTTCGTCAGAAAAGACCGTCCCGTACTTCATCTGCAGCTGCTCGACGTGTTTTTGTCGCTCAGTTGAGCTTCCTTCGGCAGCCTGGTTGATGCCACAGATCGCGATGTTGAGAGCGTGGAACCAGTTTCTGCCTAAGAGGCTAGATCCAGTGCCCTTCACAATTACGATAGGCAGTTGGGTCACCGTGCCGTTGTATGCAACTTCTAGGTTGGCACTGCCTAGAGTTGGCAGGTCTTGTCCTGACCATGTTCTCAGGTGCGTGTCTTCATCGAATAGATGTGGAGCATTCCGTGGCCATCGGTTGCGGTACGTCTCCTCGCTGATGAGCGTGCAGGCTGCTCCCGAGTCAACCTCAAACTCTATGGGCTGGCGGTTCACAACAAAGGTTAACATTATCTTTGGTCGCGTGCCGAGGTTGACGTTGTGCAAGTCATACAACAATGTTGGTGCCGGTAGGCTGTGCTGCGTCTCAACTTGAGTTATCGACCTTGGGGAGTTCCCGCTTTTGTGTCGTTGGGGTGGCCCCTTCGCGAGTTTCTTCTTTGAGATGCAGGCCTTCTCAATGTGACCGCGTTTGTTGCAGAAATTGCATATAGCTGCTTGGAATTTGCATGTCTGGGGGTTGTGTTGCTCATCGCAATGCCAGCAGCGTTGTGGTTTAGCCGACTTTCCTGCACTTGTCTGGTTGTGATGACCTCTGTGAGCTGCTGCATGGTGAACCGGCTCGGTGGTCCCTCGCATGTCTCGCTGCTGTTGGCTAGCGCTTTCCGCTCGAACAGCGATATCGTAGGCTTTCGTGAACGTTAGGTCACTCTCGGCAAAGAGTCTTTGTTGCAAGAGATCGTCCTGTAGTCCACACACAAACCTGTCGCGGAACATAATGTCCAAGGGTAACATCGTTGCGTTGGGAGGTGGCGTTGTTGTCTGCTGTCCGGTGGCTGCTGCATCTGCCTGCGTTGGGCGCAGCGTCCCGAAGTTGCAGTCGGCGGCCAGCGTCTTTAGCGCCGCGACGTAGGCGCTTACTGTTTCACCCTCCAACTGGTTTCGTCGTTGGAAGCGCGCTCGGCTGAATACCTCGGACGGCCTAGGGTCGTAGTGTTTCTGAAGTGCCGCAACGATGTCGTCGTAGGCCACTTCAGCCGGGTTGCTTGGCTGAACCAATGCGCAGACGGTGTCGTACGTCTGCTCACCGCACAGCGTCAGCAGGTGTGCCCTTTCTTGCTGGAGTCTGAGATGCTGTTGGCCTCGAAGAAGAACTGGAGGCGTCCGAACCACGATGTCCAGGATGAGCCACTGAACTCCGGTATTCGGACTGATGCGTGCGTTGCCATTGCGTAGCACCGCTGAAGATAAACGCGAGCTTCAATTCCACTACCTCGTCGCCACTGTTATGTCCACGGTAGCCGGAATAACAGGAATACATGGGAAGAAAAACTTGTTTACTACTTGAGCCGTAAGCACCTTCTTCCAGCCAGCGCGAGCGGTCTGTATTGTCCGAGCACACACGTTCGACTCTCGTCGTCGGAACCAGACTGGGGAGAGAGGCGCAAGAAGCAGGCGACGGGAGTCCGCCAAAAACGAGAGGGGGAGCCAGGGGGGGCCGGCCTGCGCGTCCTTGAACCTTTCTGTGAAGTGCGTGTTCGCGGTTGGAGACATGGCACAAAACGTTCGTGGCGTTTCTATCTGCGATTTTGTGCGCTCCGGGCGCCTATAACAAAGAAATGGAGTGTTTCATCCTGGAAGGAACAGCCTAGCAGACGACGCTTGCGCTAGCGCTGCTTCGTGCGCCTGCGCGTACTGCTGCCAGTGTCGCAGATTGTCGCCGTTGTAAGGCGCTGATACTGCGTGCGGTCGACGCTCGCGCGATAATATTAAAAATGCTGGAGCCTGCACTTGCCTAGTAGCCACGCGTGAAATTTCAGGCGCGACACGCGCTGAAGGAAACCAGAAGGGTCGACCTTTGTGTAATTAGTTACGTACCAATTGTGAGTCCTTGCTACTTATTTGGAAGCGAAGTGGGTTACAGTTACATAAAATGAAAAGCATGTAACGTACGATGCCGAGGCCCAAGGTTTCGGCATTGTTAACGCGTTGTGGGCGTAACGAGGCACTCCACACGAGTGAAAAGAGTTCTCGGTGATGGTTATTGTGTGTGTGGCTTGCTGATTTTGCAAAAGAATATTTCCAAGTACGTTTCTGGGAAACTGCGCAGCAAGTTCGCTTTTGGAAGGGCCAGGGCAAGTAAGCCTAAGCTATGCATGGCATGGGTGGCTCGAGTTACTTGTTAGAAGACGCGCCAATGGTTAATACCCGCTCTTTCAGAATTCGTTGGATTTTAAACGATGATGAGATGTCGATGATTCAACGAAATTGACATTTTAGTACGGATGTTTTTGCGAACGACGTCGCATTTGCATAACTCAGGGCAGTTGTTCTAGTTGCATATTCGGTCTCTGCCAATGACCCCAAAATAACTTCGTATGCTGTAACTATGACACCGATATGACTCAAAATAATCTTTTCAGGTGTTCAGTGGTCGGCCGTACAACCCCTACTGTTGTGTGGCGTGGTGCAGTAACAACGGCCGCACTTGCAAGAAGCCCGCAACGAGCTTCTTTCGCATCCCACAGGACAACAGGTGAGCCCCGATGCGAAGTGTTTTATTGTAGTACAGTAATTTCAATAAGAAAACTTGCTGTGTATTAGTGCAGACCTTTAAAATGGATTGTATACGACTGTTTTTGAAAGTATGATTTATAGAGTTTTCGATGATTGGGTGATGGTGTCCAGGTTGCAGTATATAAAAAGTAGGTAATTGGACACTGCCACACAAGCGTAAAAAAACTGCAGAAAAAATTCTTAGCAATCATCTCCCATGAGTGACGTCAGCGTGAGCTCATGTTGTGGCAAATTCTAGTAACAGCAGTACCGGGTTGTGTAGGTGTGTGTTTGCAGGTAATTTTTACGAAGCGGCTCATGTAGTGTGCTAAAAATTCACAGGTTGACGGCATGGCTAGAATATGTTGGAAGAGAGGACCTCTGGAGAAAGTCGATGAAATCGCTTCGCAACTACACAGTTTGTAGTGATCATTTCAGGCAGCATGACTTCATGAATGCTGAGCACAACAGTCTTACAAAACTTGCTGTACGCTCCGTCCCTCCTCCTACGCAAGGTAAGCAAGGGACATCTTCATGTTGTGTAGTTTGATGCTCAATGCGTACCTGATATTGCTTAATCGTACGTAGCATATACATTGTGTGCTTAACAAGTTGAGTAGCACAGATGTACCGAGTACTGGATAAAAAGTAAAGTTCAGCATGTGCTAGTTGTGCATGAGCACTAGTCGTATAAGTTCCCGAACGCCGTTCTTAATTATGTTTGCTACTTATGGGAGTTACAAATGAGTCTGGAGTCTGTAGGTGGTGGGCATCTTGCAGCTCGAAAAACCACATTTTTCAGCTGCCTGCTGTAGTTGTGAAATGGTGGTGAATTGCGAGGGTTTAGAACAGATAGTTGTGTATGAACAGGAATGTAATCATGGCGCTCGTTAGATAACTAATGTTTCGACAGGTGGTGCGCCTCTCGTATCAACAAGTGGTAGTGGCCGTGCTAGTGTTGTGCGAGAGTGTTAGTACGAATTAGTAATTGTTTTATTCAGCGCCATTCAATGTGGCCTTTCGCTGACGGTTTTTTTTTCTGCAGGTGTTGATCCTACCGCCACCCAAAGTGCAGGTGAAAATGAAATAGTTGTTGACAGTGAGTACTAGCAATGTATGTTTGTTGTTTTGTGAAATGAGTTAAATGATGTATGTGTGGCTGACATGTAATTTTTTGTGCAGGTGTGTGGGTTGCGGCATCGCTGAAAGCAGACGGCTATGAAGTAATTGTACATGGTAAGTTACTGATAAATAATTTAATTTTTAAACTCACCTATGTAATGATTCATGCCATTCAATGACTGTTCTTACTGTAGGTGGGGAGTCTTTGCCTTCGTCATGTGATACTGGCCAAGAAAGCTGCGCTGGTAACTACTTGTGAGAGATATGTGATATGTTCCATGGTTGAGCCACTGAGTGACGCTATTTATTTTTTGTGCAGCAGATGGGTCTCTCTCATCGCTCTTGGGTTCTTCGTCGGAAACATGTCTTGGTGAGTACTTGCGAGAAAATCGAGATTTCTGTTGTACAAGAGCACTGATTTGAAACCTTTGAATGACACTTCCTTGCTTTCTGCAGAAGGTGGGCCTCGTGCCTCCCCATCTACCATGTCAGAAGCTGTCCTTCGTAAGCACTTGACATAGATTCGCAATTACTATCATGAAAGAGCAGTCATTTGAACCAATAGAATGACACTCTGTTTGTTTGTTTTGAAGCTGATTGGGCTAGTGCTTCAACCTCGGCTTTGTCTGAAACATGCCTTGGTGAGTACTTGTGAGAGATTCGCATTTCCTCTTTCGAAAGAGAAGTAATTTTAACCCTTTGAATGAGACCTTTTTGCTTTGTGCAGCTGGTGAGCCTCGTGAATCAACACCGGCTTCGTCTGAACCGTGCCATGGTGAGTACTTGATTTATTAACTATTACTGTCATGGGAAAAACACTTATTTGAACCATTGAAATGAGACGTTTTTGGTTTTTTTATTTGCAGCTGGTGGGTCTCGTACATCGTCCGGCACTACCTGCACTGACAACAGTGAGTAGAATCTGTAAATGTTTATAGCCGCAAAGCAATCTTCAAATCTTTACTGCAATGATTGAGGCCTTCGTTACGTACATAATTTTCATGAAGGCTGCAGTGCATCTGCTAACTCTTTAAGGACATGCAGAGCTTAGTCGCTTTGCTAAAAAAAAGAAACATTTGCGTTGATAATTTGTGTGGACTTGCATGCCATTTTTGCATAAATTCAGAAGTCAAGTGTTGGGGAACAGGCATTTTGTTAACATCGCAGCATGAATAATGGGCACTTACTCATCGTAACTGCCACCCCAGGCGATGTAATGTTCATAATTAATGGTTCATGTATTTCAAGTTTTAACATGGTTCATTACCTAATGGTACTTGTCTGTATTTCCTTCATATAGTAGGGTAATTTGCAATGTAGTGTCTCTAAAAATGTAACGTCTCATCACGCACCACTTCTCTGTATTCCTGTTATATTGATTTTAAGCATATCCCTTTGCAGCTCCCTGCCTAGGAATGAAGTCGCCGTCGTGGAAATTTCGTCGCACCATCAAACGCCTGCAGTCAAGGGTCGCCTCCTGCCGCAAGACCATTTAAAGGTTGCGGAAACAGCCGAGGGAGCTACCTCCACCAATTACCAAGGCCTTCGGTGTCGTTCGTGACCGAAGAGGTCTTCAATCTCTTTTGTGCACATGTGCGAGTAATGAATAGGGGTCAGGGGAAAAGGTTTCCCGCACGGGTAAAGAAATTTGCACTGCCCTTAAACTTCAGGGGCCCTAGAGCATACCGTTTTCTGGCGCCCATTTTTTGTCTGCCTACGCAGCGCTCACTGAGGCGTTGGTTAGGAAATATTCGAATGTCACCAGGTGTGATTCCAGGGATTATTGAGTGTGTGTCAGCTTGTATGCAGACATGGGACAAGCGCGACAGGGTGTGTTCACTCATATTCGATGAAGTGATTTTGAAGAACTTGTCCTATGATGTAACTCAAGATCTTGTGCAAGGGTTTGCTGACGATGGAACAGCTCGAACGCTAGATATCGCTGACAGAGCTATGGTTGTCCTTCTGGCTGGTGTTTCTAGGAGGTGGGTCCAGCCAATCGCATTTATAATAGGACACGTATCTACGCCAGCAAGTGTTGCAAAGGACTTGCTTGTCTCAATTATAAACAACGTTGGACACGCCGGAATCGCAGTCAAATGTTTAATTTGTGAGCAAGGAGCCTCAAATGTTGCCCTTTCTCATATGCTTGGAATGACAATTCAACGTCCTTATTTTGAGGTTGCTGGTGAAAGGGTGCACGTTGTTTTTGATGTGCCACACCTAATCAAAACCACGCGAAACAACCCGCAAGCACACAAGTTGTTCATAGGAGATGAGGCCCTTTATAAGTCTACTCAGGAGTTGCGGTTTAAACTCGTGCCTAAGCTGACAGAGAGGCACCTCTACCAGAAGCCTTTTTGTAACATGAAAGCAAGCAGAGCAGTACAGGTGCTAAGTGCATCTGTTAATTTGGCAATCATGGCTCTGGTGTAGGTAAAGGAGCTCCCCGCAGCAGCTATGGCTACAGCCCATTTCTGTGAGCGTATGCATAAAGTGTTCGACTCACTCAATAGCTCATCTCCCAAAAAGAATGCCCAAAAGTGTCGTTATGCCATTAGGAGAAATGACGAGCTGGTAAACTTTCTGCGAGACCAACTCGCGTGGATCAGATCATGGAAATTCAGTGGGAGACGTCAGACACAGACTATTATTGGGTGGCAAATAACAATCGAAGCCGTTCTTCAGCTGTGGGAGGATCTCTCCACAAACTACAACTTCTTCTATCTTCTAACTCGTCGGCTGCAGCAGGACGCCCTTGAAAATATTTTTGGGCATATAAGACAAAAACAGGGACGTAACACCAACCCTAATGTTGCGCAGTTCATTGCTGGATTAAAGAATATGTGTGTACAGAAAGCGTTCAAACTCTCGGAGAAAGCTAATGTTCAGCAAGACGGCTCTGAACTGCTGCAGGGGTTACCCTTTTCACAGAATAGTTCATCTTTACTGGACAACGTTGAACATGCTGAGCCTGACTGTTTTCCCTCTGTTGATGACATTTCTAATCTAGCACAAGATATCAAATCTAACATTATTGACGACTCTGCAGCATACTATGTTTCTGGTTTCTTGGTCAAGGTGTTCCTGGAAAAGTCCTTGCACGATTGTCCATGTGCGGAGTTGCTTAAAGACCATAACGACCCATTGGCGGGACCCCACCAGTATTTTACAATGCTTAAAACATACCATGTACCCAGTAAAGTGTTTGGGAATCTGAATGTACCATTACAAAGAGCTTTTGAATATGTTAAGCTGCTTGACACGGGAAACCTCCCAGGGGTCTGCAGTGTACTGTATGCACATCTGTCACAAATAGGGAACATGGATTTTTGTTCGGCTAAATGCAAGGAGAAGTTTTTAAAGATGTTCTGTCGCGTTCGCATGTGCTGACACATAAAATTTATCAACCGTAACCTAGATAAGGTGAGGTACCAGTCTGTTTCTGGCACTCAGCTGGAGAAGTTCAAGGGTAGTGGTGTCGGCCATCCAGTGCTGAATGAAGGCTAACGAGTGCGTAAAAAAACATTATAATATAATAAGGTTATTAGTCAAAATGTATTGCCTTAATGTAAGGAATGTTTAACATTCTTTGTGTGCTATTGTGCGGCGATCCAGCTTGTTTCTGTTATCGGGCTGTGAAAATTTGAAAAGTTGTGCTTGACTTGTGTCATTTCATTTACCTTCATTTAGGGTACATGTCGGCTTCTCTTGTCTTAGAATCTGTTCTTTTCCGGTGCTGGGCTGGAAAGCTTAAACAAGTAGTGGCGCGTGACATCCACCATTAGTCATTTGAACTGTATGTAATACGTTGGAATGTATCGTGTTAAGGTAGGTAGCTTGCGTAAAATATGTCCTGTTTATTCATGAAATGTTTTGACACTATGTCCCTCGTTATTAGGATGCAGTTTGGTTCTGCTACCTGAACCGTATGTAATACACTGGAATGTAGCGTGTTGAGATAGGTAACTTGCATAAAATATGTCCTGTTTATTCATAATATGTTTTGACATTATGTCCCACGTTATTAGCATGCAGTTTGCCTCTGCTACTCTGGTCTTGAAAGCTCGCAAAAAGCAGTGGAGACTTGCGTCTCCTATGTCAGTTTACTTTAAGGTGTTACAGTACCGAATCTTCAGATGTAACGTACTCAAAGGAGATTGTCTTAATGCAAGAAATAAATTGCTACGTTTATCCCGCGTTGGCAACAGTTCCGGTTGTGGCACTCACTTTTAGAGGTTCAAAGGTAGTGGTGCATGCAATGCATAATTATTTCCAGTTTACGCTGTATGGTTTGTTTACTCCAGCATATGAAAAGGAACTCGCTACTACAGCGACTATGGCTGCGTGCGCATAACTGTGGGCGTGTGGACAAATTGTTCGACTCTGTAAACAGGCAGTTGTCCTACCTTCTCCCCCTTTTTGTAGAAAAATATCTGTATAGTCAGTACGCATTCAAGAAAGGTGACTACAAAGTAGAACAGTTTCTGCAGGACGTCATAAGATCCAGTTTAATTCAAACTGCATGTCGTGTTAACATTTGGGTACTAAATGTATTGCATTTAGTCTTAATGTTTGCAATGCGTTCACATTTGTTTCCGTGGCGTTTACAAATCTGTTCGTTTCCGGCACACGGGCGCAAAAGTCCGACAGCACTTGCTGATGTGTACTTTTTATTCTGTGCTCGGCAATTATGTGCACAATTCGTTAAGCATAAAGTCTACATGCTACATACGATTAAGCAATGCCAGGCGCGCATTGGTCCACACCACATGGACATGCAACTTGCTTACCTTATGTAAGAGGTGGTACGGAGGGTACAGCCGCTTTTGTAAGACTAGTGCGTGGCATTCATGAAGACATGGTGCACGAAATGATCACTGCACGCTGTAGTTGCTCAGCAATTTCATCGACTTTTTCTAGAGGTGCTACATCGAAGTGATAAACTTTGGTGCAAGAGGTTGCACGATAACATTTTCTATGGCAATGTTGCCGACAAAACAGAATTGCGCACGTTCATTAGCCACCGCATATGTTTAAGCAGATGGTTTGCATCTGTACATGGCACAATGCACCATGCTTAAAGTAGTGTTGTGTTAACTGTTTAGCTACAGTGGATCCTTGCATGTGTTGAAACAATGAATGCTTTAATCATTATTATTTTTTGGATCCTTGCGAGTTTCGAAGCAATGAATGCTTCAATCATTATTAGTATTTTGTTTCACAGTTAGTCTTGCAACACTGCATTACTGCGCATTGCGTTGCGTTTAAGGTACTGTGGGAAGATGTTTTTTTTCCAACACTTGCTCAACTGTGGGATCCGAAAGAGTCTCTCGTTTCACGTAAACAACCAAATAGTGTTGCGGTTATCACTAACTGTTCATTTAAATCTGCAAATGCGAGGTTTTCATTTACCTGTGCGTGCACCACGACCTTAAACATTGCTCTTGAGGTACCTTTTCAATCCAAATGGCCAATACTGACACTTGGAACGCATTTGCATCTCAAATCCGCATGAAACCTTTGTTGACTTTATTGTTGCCAGGCATGTCCATCTTGGAGCATTATCTCCCGTGCTCATGGGGTTGGTATGACCACGTCTGTTGTAGACATGCCTCAGAGTGTTAGGCATTGCCGCTTTACTGCAGCTCTGTTACTCTTGCATTAGTGCGAACATAGCTTTGTGTGCCTAGTGTACAACAAAGCATTATCAACAAGGTTTCCTGCATCAAAGATTCCTGCATCAAGACATCACAGATTCTTTTAAACCACTTGGTGTTATATTCGATTCGTCAATGAAGTGGACAAATCACGTCACTCACATCGAAAAGAAATTGCATCAGGCAGTTGGTTTTCTTTCCAGATGTCGTTTTGATTTCCCTACCCGCTTGAAGCTAACCATCTATTATGCTGTGTTTCAATCGCACATAAATTGTTGCCATTTGGTTTGGGGCACGACATCAAAAACTAACCTTAACAGACTACTTGTACTACAAAAGAAAGCCGTGAGGCATATTGCCGGCATCGGTTACGGAGCACACACTAGAGAGTTCTTTCTTAAGTATAATATTATCCGTGTTACCACTACTTATGAACATCGGCTATTGCACTATTTTAGATTTTCACCACCTGCGGTAATAGAGTCCTTGAGATCTTTAGCGAACTTAACCTTGAAAGACAAACCTGTCTGTACTAGAAGTGCCGAAAAGTGGACCCTTCCCTATACGAGAACTGGCTACGGAAATGAAACCCTCCAATTTCTCCTACCAACGATTTTAAACAGATATGAAAAAGACGATCTGTCGCCTACTCACACTAAAACCCAAAGAACATAAAGAATATTTTGTAAGGTACAGTGAATAGGTCTTTTGTTTGTGTGCATGTTTTACTAGTAGAATACAACTTTTCCTTTTTCTTTTCTTGCCATTTGTATGGTTTTATTCCTCTACTTATGTATTATATGTGACGTTCCACCTGTATGTGCAATGTTTTTTCAATTTTTGCTTGTAAACTGCGTCTTTAGTTCCTTCTGCCATGTATGTTACATGAATGTATTTTTGTTGGGCCTCAGGCGCACTCAAGCTACAGTTTTGTATCTTCTGGTCTGGGGTCCCTTCCCCCCTTTTGCACGGGAAAAAAAAGACAATTATATAAATTAGCCTCTGGGGACCTCGACATTGTTTCTGCGTGCAACACCCAGACTTTAGTTGATAGTACGTGAACATTGCCCACAAGTGTTGCGGTCAAATCCTTGCACGGTACGAAGCTGCAGAGCGCTTGCATGCATCCTATTCCAAGTGTCCTCAATGTTTGGATACACATGCACTTTTAATTGCTTCTGCGTGAATGAGAGCAGGTTCAACAAAAACGGGGGCCTTTATAGATTGTGTGTTAATTGCAGACGTTTTTGTAAATGACTACAAACGTGACTACAGACACTGAAACTTTAATGGTCTAAGTGTTTGTGTAGCTCCTATGTTCAAGAATGTGTGTGCTATCCTATAGTCTGTTTTGCTGTGGTAGCTATTGAACTTATGTTGAATGCTTTTCTTAAAATGGTGCACATCTGCAATGACCAACAATGTTGAACGAGTGTTCCACTTTAAAGCATGTTTTCTGCAGGTGGAAATATGTAACCTTATGTCTCCTGGCTTGTGCAAAGATTTTGCATATGTACTTTGTACTTACATCTGTTGTAAAAATGTTACCTCAACCGCCTGTCAACACACTGACGTGTGTGCTGCAATGAGTGTGAGGTCACTTGTAGTGCCTTTTTATATCGGGATAAGTCTGTCGTCATGGGGCATTGCCACTGATAAATGTGACAGAAGAACCAAAACAGGGCACTTGCAGATAGCTAGAATGTGCAGCACTCTACTAAGAGAGACAAACAACATAACCACAAGTGTACACAAGCTTTCTCAAGTCGCTTTGTGTGTTAGGTATACATACTGTTCATTTCAGCTTGCATGCCTAGTGGAAACGTATCCATGCAACTTCCTTTACGTTTCCCATGTATCTGCACATGCACATGTTATGTATGTCTGCACAACAGTGCAAAGGTCGCGCACGGCTTATTTTTTTATGTTGGAAGGTTTGCCTTGTTCTCAAGCGCAAATACCTCTAAGTTACTTTCATGCACCACATGTTTATGACACATAAACCAATTGTTTTTAAAACATTTTGGTACATGTACTTCTTTTAGCTACCTTCTGTATTGATTGGCCTGCTTCGCATATCTTTCGTTCAGTTTGCATTGCACTGTGTGTCTTTGAAAACGTCCGTATCACAAAATAAAGCATTTCTCCATTGTCTGTGCTTGTCTTGTATGCTTTCGTGCTTACTCAATAGCGTGTATGCAAGTGATCTGAAAAGAAAAACAAATCCTCGCTAAACATTGCCTCAGTGCAAATGAGAGCAAAATGCGAGCGGGGAGGGGGGGGGAGCACTAGCACGCACTGCACCACGTCAGAGCTTTTAAACTGCGCGCGCTTTAAACCAAAACCGGAAACTCGCTGCACCATGTCCTAAAAAATTTTTACGCGCACGGAACCAAAACCGAAACTCCCGAAGTATCATAAGCGACCACTTGGTGTCTCACTGCATTTCAGGAAAGGCGGAAGCCCTCCTTGAACTCTAATTCGGCTGCATGGCTTTATGGAAGTGTCTGCTCTTTACCAAGTTTCCCTTTCTCTATGGTCACGCTGCGTATAAAGCGATTGACGGACGCTTCATGAAACGCGACCGATAACGGTTGCCGGATTTAGATCGCACGACCACCGCCTCGTTCACAGCCGTCCGTTTTAGGTAGCAGTAAGCCCGGCTAAATGCGATGTTCGTACGCGGAAAGCTTGAGAGCACTGCAATTGTGGGGGGCAAGCGCATGTATCGTGCTATCTTTTTGTATTTCGCGGGCGTCTGGAGTAAGCTGGGAAACACTAATTATGAATATTGTAACGTACACGATATAGACACAAATACACCTGACACACTTCTTTAACCGATAACCATTGCCTCTGACCTCGTCATTTTCCTTCCTCGACCTCCTCGTCTTCTCCTCGTCGCTCGTCCATCCTGAGCCCGTGCCCCGCAACGGTTCTTTTTAGCATGTTACATATTTCCACCGCGGAGGGGTGGGGAGGGATTGAAAAGCAGGAGCTTAGTGGGAAACGGGGGTTGTCTTGCAAAGTTCCAGAACCATGCGTATAATCTACTTGGCATTCCTATCTGGCAAAAACACTACGAGGTTGCATTGTCACTGCAGGTAACGTGCAGTAAGTTCATGCCAGATGTTTTTTACATCAATACTCTTGACGTATGGCTACAGATGTAGAACAGTCTTCATAGATAAACATTTAGCAGGTCTTCCCATGTGGCTGAGTGCAATGCAGTGAGGCTTTCTTCGTCTGTGGCGCAGCAAAGACATGCATCCTTATCCTCTTTGGTGGATTCCGCTCACCTGTGACGCGCTATCCTCAGGGACAGAAGGGACGCGATACCTTGGAGTACACGTGGCCTGCTGGAATCCCTAACTACGTCAGGAGGTCTGCTGTGATTATCGCTGCTTGTGGTGGTTGGTTGCGATCGCCTCACTGGCGTACATTGCAGCAGCCCTTACGTTCCTTGAACTTCTGTGCCTGTGCTGTGTATGTGGGCGTTGTGCACCAGCTGACACCCTTGACGCATTCCAACAAATAGAAGCTCCACGAAATCCTGCCTTTCCAGAAAAGTTCCTTTACGAAATCCTCTGTGAGGTGCCACTTGGAAGGCTGGGCTTTCTGAATTTCGGCTTTGCGGTATGCACAGTTCGCGCTTCTGTGCCTCCAAAACCATGGTCGACTTTGACTGACTTGCGCGTGTTCACTTTCCCACTGATCATCCTTGCTTTCCTCTTTGTTAGTGTTGTTTGTTTTACGTTTTCTTCGAATTCCACTGCAGGTAACCATGTTGGAGTTGTGGTTCTCGACATAGCATTCGGGTGCTTCATCGTCAATGTCTGGCGTGTTCCCAGTGCCAAGCTGTCTCTGTTAAGGAGGACCCAGACACTCCCCTCTGAAGCCTTGCACCACCACAGCTGGGACATCGGAGTGAGTGGCAAGAATATCGTGTTCGACCATTTCAGCAGGGCGTCCGAATTGCTCGCGCATGCATGGGCTCCTGGTACAAGCATGGCTCACTTCCTGGCGTGCCGCGCGTTGCTCGTAGACGCCTTGAACTGGTGCAGTATCGAGACCAGCACCTCCACGTCTCTGCGCCAACCCTCCGCACACCTGTTCCACGAATGCCTCCCACTCGCGATCACATCACGCCAAAATCTCTGCAAGCGCGGCTTTCACCATTTCGTCATTCGGGCTTGACACTTCGTCGATCCCACCACTGCCATCAAATGTAACGTACACGATATCACACAAGTAAAGTAAACATAGAAGACTGCTTTAACCGTTCACCATTGCCTCAGACCTAGCCATTTTGCTTCCTCAACCTCCTCGTCTTCCATCATCCTTCGTCAATCCTGACCCTGTGGCCCACAACGGTTCCTTTTGCCACGTTACAACATATACAAAGTTAAAAACTCTTTAATGGAACCTTTGACAGGCCACTCGACTGCTTTTCTATAGAAATTACTTGCCCTTGTTGCTTTCCATGTCAATTATTCTTGCCTAAATAACCAATTAAGTGGGACGTACAATATAGTCACTCGCTCAATGCGATATTAAGAAAAATGCATTTGGTCGCGTTGTCTGACAGCTGGCCACCATATATATATATATATATATATATATATATATAAATGGATGTGACGGCAAAGGCGAAAGCTCCGTTCAAATGTCCATATAATTGTATCGCAGCAAAACCACGGTAGTATCCTGAGAATCACATGTTCCATGGTACCAAGGAGCCACCCAAGAACACGGCAGATGCGCCCAGTGACGATGCATTATGAATGGCTGCTGTTTCACAGAGATAGCACGTCTAAGCATTGGTGTCCCTTCTGTTTATCCGTAAGATTAACATTATGGTATTGCGTCATTCCTTCCCGAGAGTACCACCATAAATGGTGAGCTCGCGCATGGTATCTTCAGCCAGCAATGACAGGCAAACGTATAAGCAGCGCGGTGCTGCATGCAGTATAGTACGAAACCGAGGCGCTGCAGATAGAGTGCTGCGCCGTAACTGCTCGCGCCCACTAGCATATTTTAATAAACAAACATTAAAATAACAATTACCTCTCATATACCCGTGCTGATGTTCGATTGAGTCTCATTGAGTAGGCGTTGCTGTGGACGCGGAGATATATTGATAAGAAGTCCTCTACCTCTACTCCACGCAGCAGCTGAAACAAAATGGGCAGTTAGGAACTTACCTATGGTTATATCAATTATACATATCGGAACCAATTCACCACAGTGGCGTATTCATAAAATGCTCCTGCACATGAGTGCACCTTAATATGCATGCAAGCAAAAATCACCTATACAGTTGTCTAGTCAGGGTAACGAATGGCCATGAGGCGATAATAATCACTATATATCGGTGTGTACGAACACTCTACGTTACCGGTCTGGTTACCGGTGCCTTCAGTTAACAGCTACATCATTACTAACTGAAAGAGACCGACATAAATTTTGTTCGTTATAATTCTTGTATTAAGGGAATAGCATTCCAAGTTTTCCCGTCCGATGCAGCGTGCTCGCCCACAACCTGTGCGTCGCGCACACACCAAGAGTTTGAAATACCTTCAATTAAAATAAAGTTATTTCTATGACATCGTTACCATCATCAGCCTGTCTATCATCATCAGCCAGTCATTAGGAATTGCGTATACAGGCTTGCCAGTGTTTTCAGCATAATCTACCCACCATCCTTAAGATATCTGCTGTTATCTGACCCTCACCAGGTGCCCTTCCCTCACCCTCACCAGGTGCCGATCCTCTCTCGAAGCTTTCATAACTCCCTCTGTCATTTCTGTATATTACGTCAAGTATAGTACATCAAACTTATATTTACGGCAGGATGCTGTGGAATACTAATGGCATATTATAAAAACGCGACCAGCTTCCATCATATGCACAGAATGATTGCAGCGGCTGCCTTATCTTCTGAAATAATAAATAGCCCCGCCACCATTTTCGTCCGCCAATATCCGATGTTTACTCACAAATCTAAGCACCAATTACATTGTGCTGATTAGCGGGATATTCCAGCATAGCTGCCGAGGAATCATTTCGCAGCGTGGATGGCGCAGAGATGTCAAACGAAGACCCAGAGGGAACTAGTTGAAATGCAGCTGGAGTAAAGTCCTGTCTCTCTGCGTCCGTGTTCGAAACATGCACGCTGCTTACGTTTAAAAAAACAGATTAGTGCTTCCACAAATATCCACGCAAAGTGTTCTGGCAAAAAGACAGCTGACATCTGTGGGGTTAGCTGCCTTCGGTAATTGTTATGCCATCAACTAAGTAGAATACCAGGAAGTCTGGCCGCACATCAGAAACTTAATCCGCGAATAACAAAATAGCAGAACAAAGAATTCAAAACAAATGGCACAATACGAGAAGCAGCAGCAACGCATGCTACAGAGAAAGCGCAACCGATACAAGGAGGTTTAGTTATATTAGGTTAGTTAGAGTATATACGCACGGAACACCCTCACACCTACTCAGGAACTGTTGAGCACTGCACTGTCCTAACCTTTGTGATCAGCTTTCCGTTACTGACGTGCTATAAGATAAGCTAGGCTAGCACTAGAAATTAAATAGTGACGCTCACGTCACGACGATCACAGGCTTGGCCATATAGCCCGTAGGCTTTGAAGAAGCGGCGCGGTGCGCGGCCAGTCTTTTCCCGGTAGGAGCCGGGCTGTTTTGCCAGTAGCAGCCACCCAAAAAGCGAAAGCAAACTTGGGGAGCGCGCGGGCATGTGTGTGCGTGCTCCATGACTTAGGTGCGGGGGTGGAGGGCAGAAGGGGGTCAGGCGAACTGGACCTCGGCACCCCCCCCCCCTTCCTCCACTCGTAAGCGGGTCAGGGCCTTCGCTCGTGGAGGTGTTGCCGCCGCGGGCGGCAGCACGCAACCACGCTACTGTCGCGGTGCTCCCCCTCAGTGTGAGCGCGAATGAACGAGTGAAAGATCACTGACGTCACACCAGCGCAGTTTGGTAGCTCGGCAGTGGCTCAACGGCAGCTGCGCCTTCGCACCACCTGCGTGCACTTGCCATGGCGACGTGCAGTCATGTCATTTCGAGTGGACAGATTACTTCTTAGAGCTACGCTCCTAAATGAGATTGAGCTAGGGAAGCCATATAATGTGCAGGAATGATAACATGTGGGCATTAAAAACAAGGGAATGGACACCAAGGGATAGAAGAGCTAGGCGCGGAAGGCAGTAATATTAAACAATGAAATTAAGAAATTTGCGGGCATAGAATGGAACCAACTGAGGCAGGACAATCTAAACAGGAGACCTCTGGGGAAGGCACTGCATCCCATCGTGCACTAGACAAACAGCACGCTGATGATGATATATACCTACTTTGGACGATAGGATGCAATGCCTTCGTGTTTCGGTTACATTACAGGATAGACACTCGCAGGCAGCAGGAGCGGATACATTTAATTGAATGGTAGAAGGGAAATGGGGAACTCGGAATAATAGAGTAGAATACCTGCTGACTATAGTATGCCTGGTGGGAGATAAAAACGCGTGAATCCTTGAGGTGAACATACAGCATACACAGAAAGGATCCACAGATATAGGAGAGCGGTAGCCAGGTCCATGAACACCTCAGGTGCCGGATGCACAATAAACATTTCCATAAAGTGAGTGTTAGCAGAAATGAGGATTGCACCAGGACTAGGACGGTGGGCTCAGCGGTAAAATCCTTCTGAACGCCTGAAGCACTCTAACGAAAAAGCAAGCAACATGGTTTTCATCCGTTTAATTCTCACCTGTTCGTTAAACCTCTTCCTCTTCTCTGAGTTGAAGAGCCAAGAAGGTAGGTAAAGACGAAGCGCCATGGTGTCAACCTATACATAGAAATAATGTTAGAAAGGATTTAACGCCATGAATGCAGCTTCAAACTATGAGCATCTCGGCAATCTTTTATTTTCTTACTACCAGACATAAGGAAATGGAACATGTTCTGGCGTTGATGAAAAGCCTCCATTATTTCTCCTGTTTGTCTGTGAAAGTGAAAAAACTTTTTTTTCAAAAACTGGGATGTCCTTATGCATGCTTTCATATATACTCTGAAGTTATTCACTGTGAACATCTTCAGGAGATGATGGAAATGAATCAAGAGGGTCAATCATGTTGGCACCATTTTTTGAGAGTAAGGTATCTCCTAATATGAACTCATAAACAGATAGAGGAGGAGCTAGGGAAAAGTGTGCTAGACTTCAAGTGAAAAAAAAATTAATCACTTCCGGTGCAAGAAACGCTTCACGCACAATCAAATGAACCCGAATGGACATTGCAACCTACCTGTCGGAAGGCTACACATCTTTAAACAGGACACAAGGCAATTTGCACAACATGTTATCGCCTAACCCATGGCAAGACGACTTCCTACAGAAATTAACAGCGAAATTTTTCTAATAGTATTGGCTCTGTGTGGCTCCCTATAAATTTGCAATCCGAGAGATTTTTGTCGCTTGTCGAGTAAAAAGTGGTACACCTAAACGCAAGACTACAGATATTCCAGGGCCGTAGCGAGCATTTTATGTCGGTTCATCCCCACCCCTTCTATCCTCCCCCGCCCATTCTAGCACAGTCCAGTCGACAATTAGAGGCAACACGCGACGTGTGGCCAGTGGCCAGCGTGGCGGTCACAGGCGGCGAGATCGTATATGTGGCGCTGTCAAATTCGCTCCGTTGTGATAATCCTGACAATCCCAAACGCAGTGTCGCACGGGCACCGCGAACACCGCTTCACGTATATTTGCTGCATTCTCTCAACTAAACATTTGATAGCCCGACGAATATACGTTTCGCAGTCTCGCTGTATTTTGAAGTAAGAAGGCTGTTTATAATATTTGTTACCATAGTCTGAAATCAACCGCACTTCTAAACGCCATAAGGTTATATTGTCCGTAAACATGAAAGACACTGCCTTTGGGTAAGATAAAAAAGAATCAGTCCGATTCGCAGAGGAAACACATAATTTCTCTTCATGTAACGTCGTGTGGTTTTAACATCAACGACACATCCCACATGAAGACTAAATGAGTAAGTGGGACTGGAAGAGGTAACACGTAGTGTGCATTCAGGTAACACATCCTGTAGTAAATATCAAGGAGGCATCCTACATGAAAGATAATGGAATCACTCGATGTGAAAAGGAAACGCGCACACATAAGGTAGCACCCTTAAATTCACATAAATTCAAAGGAACCATATAGGTCGCAAGGGACGCTAGGCGGTAACACCCAGTACAGATACAGTACATAACCATTTTCATAATGGTAGTGTCCGCTCAATCGTTCCACGACCGACTCATTTCTAGCTCGTTAACTTAGTCTGGTTTCGTGCTTCCCAGCTCATTTTTTGATCGTTGAAGTAACGCTATCACAAATTCGATTGTTCGAAGACTTGCTACATCACTAGTACATGTAGTTTTGTGCCTGTTGCTTTACACGAATATGTGTACGCAAATAAATAATGTGTGCATATAACTATACAAGAAAGTAAATGTGGAGGTTCACCAATAAGGTACTAATTCACTTTCGCCTTCTGCTCACGGCGAAATGCCACTTTTCAAAACATAAATGCAATTGAAGTCGAATGCACCCCTCACACCAAACATGAAATCTCCACCCATTCTACCACCAGGAGGCAAATGGTATATATCACTTCATACTGTGAAAACGAAAAGCGGTAATAGATGGCGTTCGCTAGCCAGCATTGACCTCACGGCACGCACCGCCCTCGAAACGTGCGCTATGCTGAGCGTTGCCAAATATAGCCAGAAGAGCACTCCGCGGACGCCGGACCACATTGAGAGCTGGGGAAGCTGGGGAGGGGGGCTGCGCCAATGTAACTTGTGAGAAATGCTTAACATCAGAGCTGTTCGTGCTATTCCGTGCATAGAATGGTCGCGCTGTGGGTGGCAGGCCGGCGGGAAAAGCAGACAACCTCTGAGACCAACTACACCCCTCACTCAGCCCGCTGCTAAGTGATAGTCACTACGCGAACACCAATGGCTCATTTGCACAGCGAGAAACACAGAGCGAGAAAGACATCCATGTTGGACGATGACGTATGGTGAGTCGATAATGATGAATGTTCCTATGACTGCCGTAACTGATGCCTGATGGAATCAATAACTTGACAAGCTTGCCGATTACATCACGACAAATGGTGCGAGAACACCTCCGCTGATCCGACAGTTTACACGGTGTCGAACTGGCTTGACCGTTTTTCTGGGACCTCAGCATTTTCTGGCGAGGAATTGGCTACGTTGTGTGGAAATTAAAGGAGGAGTCCAAACGAAGGTGAATAATTACCCTCCTATATCCCTTACATCCATCTCTTGTAAACTTTTGGAACATATCATAGCTAAGCATATCGTTTGCTACTTGGAAAATAACTCGTTACTTTACCCCCACCAGCATGGATTCAGAACGGGCCTCTCCACTATCACACAACTCATACAAACAATTCACGATTTCGCTAAGGCAATTGATACCAGGGGGCAGGTTGATGTAATAACCATAGATTTTGCCAAAGCCTTCCATAAGGTGCCACACAATAAGTTGATTTACAAGCTGGAAACAGTTGGACTTAATGCTACTGTTATAAAGTGGATTAAAGCATACTTGATTGATTTGTGGGGTTTAACGTCCCAAAACCAGCTCTGATTATGAGAGACGCCGTAGTGGAGGTCTCCGGAAATTTCGACCACCTCGGGTTCTTTAACGTGCACTGACATCGCACAGCACACGGGCCTCAACATTTCGCCTCCATCGAAATGCAGCCGCCGCGGCCGGGATTCGATCCCGCGACCTTCGGATCTGTAGCCGAGTGCCATAACCACTAGACCACCGTGGCGGGGCGATTAAAGCATACTTAACCGATCGCAACCAGAAGGTAAGAATGGATGGTCATGTTTCCGATACACTGGCAGTGCTGTCGGGAGTGCCGCAGGGATCTGTCCTGGGACCACTCTTATTTTTGGTGTATATCAATGACATTTCTGCTATCATGGAGCCAGGTGTAAAGCTTAAACTGTTCGCGGATGATTGTTTATTTTATTCTACAGTACGAAACAAGGAGGAGCAAGTTAAAATTAATAGATCTTTACAGGCGTTGAGCGAATGGTGCAAGAAATGGAATATGGAAATTAATTATTCTAAATCTACATACACACATATTACCACAAAGAAGCACCGTCTTTCGTTTTCATATACCATTGGAGATAAGTGCTTAATAAATACTGCTCAATTTAAATATCTGGAACTAACAATATCTCAAAGTTTATCCTGGAGCGTACACATAAACAGTGTTTGTTCAAAGGCATACGGGAGGCTGTTTTCTGCGAAAAAAACTAGAGGGTGCAACACCCGATGTGAAATTTGCTGCGTACAAAACATTTGTAAGGCCAGTTCTTGAGTACGCGTCGGTGGTATGGAGCCCTCATCAAAATTATCTAAAGAAACAATTAGAAAAAATCGAAAGGTACGCCGTGCGATTTATATGCTCCTGGTATCGACGGACAGAGTCAGTCACAGAAATGCTTCGTTCTCTAAACCTGCATCTGTTAGAAACGCGCAGGCGGAAAAATCGTCTGAAGCTATTATTTCAAATAATAAATGGTCAACTAAATATTAACAAGGAAGTACACTTACTGCCACCAGGTAAACAGAGCTCAAGAACTAACCACAACAGGACAATCCAAGCGTACATCACTCATACCGATATGTTCAGATATTCCTTCTTTCTGGGCGTAATTGAATTGTGGAATGAATTGCCGTTGTGTGTTGTCGAGCAGAATGATTTGTCGAAATTTGAACAGACCTTGGAAGACTATCTGTGCGAGTGTACTGCTTGACCTTAATGTAACCTGTATTTGTGTATTTGCGAATGATGTTCTTTTTGTTTTTATTACGTTACCCTCTCTGTAAGGACTCTCGCAGAGAGTTGACAGTATTGTGAAAAAAAAATAAATAAAATAAAACATAGATAATCTCATTCAGTTGAAGTCATACGCTCCGTTCTGTGCATTTTCTTTTAGCACGAAAGTGTTTTATGCCGGGGATTACCAAGATTTTATTGACGTCATATCCGTCAATGGTGGTGGTAAAGCTTGATTTCCGATAAAAAAGGGGGGTCCTGAAGAACACTTGGCCGTTCGTCAAGGTACAGAGGGCACCTCCCAATTCCGCACGGAGAGTCCTAAAAGTCACCGCCGCTTCTCGAGCCCAGGCTTGGTCTTTAATGTCACCGCTCCTATGAGCGGCGTCCCACTTGTTCTTGTCCTCCTGATAGGAGGCCTGTGTCGCGCATCCCCACAGCGTGTGTCCCAGATTCACATGTCCACCACATTTGAGCAATAGAGCGAGCCCTTGTAGTCCGGGTCGATTCGGCTCATCCGCCGAGCAAGCGGAGAGTCAGAGACTGATAAGTCCCTTGCATGGAAGTAAGAATTCTCAGCGTCCTAAATAATAGTTCTTGGTAAGCTCATTGTACGTGTGTAGTGAATTTTTTTCTTTAACGGCCTTAGAAGGAGACAAGGTCTGCATTGTAGCGCGGCATGAAAGAAGTCGAAGTTTCGCCAGAAGGGCGAAGCAAGGAATGTGACAGCACCGCATGGAATATTACTGAGAGTAATATTAGCAGATTTAGGCGCTGTATGCTTGCGTTTTTTTTTCCACAGAGCTGCGCGATCGTACCCGCTCTTGAGCTTCAGCGCGTCTCAGGATCAGCTGACATTATACCTGCTTGTGGAGCGCGAATATGCGCTTTTCGTTCAGCGCTACTAGCCTTTCGCGGAAGCTTACGCGCTGCGGCTACTGCGTTTGGATCGATGCACCGCATCTCGAGATTCTGGCATGTTTTTGCTAGGTTCTAGCGGTGAGCATGAACCGAAATGTGTCCTTTCACTCTTCCTGACCATTTTTTTCTTCATATGTGCAACTGCCGATATCAAAGAAATGCATGTATGATATTTGATTATAACTTGGAGTTTGCAAAACATTTTGTGTTTAATTTTTTCCGACAAGTAGTGCTAACGTTAGAAAATATATTTGGCGCATGTGGAAGCGGTGCTGTTTCTAATATTTCAGTGTTGTTTCGCGAAGCGGGAGGCTGTTATGAAGGCGAAGTGCTCAGACCCGTGTACTGTGCGATATTAGTGGACGTTAAACAACTGACCGTCAAAATGTTCGAAGGAGACCAAGTGGCAGAAATTTGTAGAACCGTCCACAGCGGTGTCTCTGATAATCGGACCCTGGTTTCGGGATGTTAAACTCCAGGACTCGATGAATACAATGATTCATGTTTATGTTAGGCCATGAAAAATTACATATTCAAAGAAAAATGTTTTTAAATCTGTGCATTTTCTTTTCTTGCTCTGTTAATGACGCATGCAATTTCAGCTAGCTCCAAAAGACGGAGAGGCAACACAGACGGAGATGCAAGCACAATCTCAAGGAAGTGTTCGTTCATTCTAGCTGGGACTCCTGGAGTCTATAGTTATGGGGTACACGTGCCTTGTGACAAAAGACGCCTCCACCCTCCAACACCACTTGAAAGAACAGAAGGCGGCCAAGCAGCCCTGTTAGGCGCGAATATATGAACGAACGTCCGGCAACCTTGTTATTTACTGTTCATGACACCTGTTGTCGCTCGGTGGAGACCGAGCTTCAACTCGCACGTAGCTTATCATATGCTGCGGACCGTACTACTAAACTATGCATGCATGACAAGATGCATTCATGTCGATGGCGGAGGTTCGTAAAGAAAAGTGGTAAAACCTGCTGCCCCGGACGCTGACGCGCGGAATACGAGTGAAGCCCGACTGGGTGAGATGGGGACTAATGGTGAAGACTAAAGAGTAAAAAAAAAGATCCATTTTTCTAATTATCCCAATTATATTTTTCATACAATTATTTGGCGAGTTGCTTGACTGTAACCTCGGCATTTTTACTATGAGTTGACTGCGTGAATGTTTCTTAATGTTGGAAATAGCTGGCGCCCGCAGGCAGACTTGCAATGTGGGCTTGTGTTTGGTCATGGAGAAAAGAAAAACTGAGGCCATGATGTCACAATAAAGGGCCTGCACATCTTTAACATTATTAGCTCCGCCTGACAGTACAGCCGCTAAACAGGCCGTCTTTTATATGACATTCAAGACTAAACACATGCGCTCCCAAATTTCAGAGGCTGCCTTGCATTTCGGTACGTTGTTTTTACCCAGCTAGCACACAAGACCAAAAAGACGTCTTATTGGGGGATTAACGTCTTGGTTCGCGTGGCTGACGTCTTTGAGACGTCAGCCACGCGAACTAAGGGGCAGCGACATCAAAGGGACAATGAATCCGTCTTCGAAACGTCCTACGCAAGACGGTAAGCAGACATGGAAGAATACCGCCCCCCACCCCCTCCCTCCCCAAAGCGTCGGCGGGCGTCGACAATGTGCACGGCGCCGAGGTGTCGCCAGCTATAATGGGGCCGGGAGGGAGGCGCCAGAATGTCTGGCTCCTTCTCGCCGGTTACCGGGGAGATGAGGCGAGAGGGCGCAGGCTGGCGCAAACACGCGGAGACACGAAGCAAAGGCAGCGAAGCTCGTTTGCGTGGTTGGTCGTGGAGTCAGTGTGGTCAAGTTGTTGGCGGCCGGCTCCTCTTTCGTTTCTGGGGAAATTCTGTTAGCGTGCTGCAACTGCTGCGTGCGTTTGTGTGGTGGCAATATGTTCTTTCTACTTTCCTCCTTATGTTAACCCTGGTTCAATTCCGGCGCTTCTGTGACTGGATCCCGTAACACCAATAACTACGTCTCGCCGAAAATAAATGTAAGTACCACATTTGAATGGCTTAGCATGATGCCTGTGAGATCACTCATGTGTTCCGTGGATAGGGCGAATCGGTCTGTGACAGACACAAGGAGGATTAATGCTATGTAAGGTCTAAGATAGTTGACGCATTAAACGCAAAGCAACGCAACTGTGGTTTTATTATTCAGATCATCGTATATGATTGCATTCTGAAATTTTCTTAGGTCTATGTGCGTGTTCAGCCTTAGTGAGTAACGAGTGCATTGGCTTCGTTCCCACCATCCTGTCATTTGGTCGTTACGGGTAGCGAGTGCAGCGCATGTACAACAATGTCGGGTAGTACTAATCTACTCGTGTCTTACACAGACGAATATATGCATGTGATATCGCGCGTTGTAGGGCAACCGTTGCCGCGCGTCCTTTCACTGTTGCATTGCAGTCGTGAGATTTCAGTTCAGAGCTGCGAAATTTACGTGCATGTGATGTGGATGTGAAAATCGCGCATTGTTTATTGTGGCATGTCAGCAGAACTGAAGCAGGCAATCATGACGTCTTATGGTGGTGGAATGACTTCTCGCAGCTCAGCATTCATATGAGCATGAGTGTCGTTGTGCTCGTTCTCGGTCATATTTCAACTTTGTCAGAGGCATGTGACTCGTTTGCGAATGTTCGTTATTATTATTTCTCATTGTCCACGCTGTTGCGGTTTTCTGCATTTGGGGTTCGTTATTCTTGCAGACCGCAAATACCAAAATAATTACACGACCTGTTATCTGGTTCCACAGTGGTGTTACAGGGACGCTGTTGTGTACAGTAGATTTTTGGTATGCCATAAGCTGTCCAGTGTTTCACGTGGTACGGACTGGGGAGTGAAGACTTGAACCATGTTGCTGGGCTGATAGCGTAGGACAGTGATGATAAGGCGACGAACGACGAACTAAATTAGTACGTCGGGCTATGGGTGAGCGGCGTGTTACGACGACTTATACATGAACATTTGGACGTATTTTGTTTATTTTTATTATTTAGTACGGGCGCCGCCAGCTTGTCCGGTGCCGGGATCCAGCTGTGCATGCCTATACATATATCGTCAAATCAAAGCCACGGTGCCATTCAACAGTTTTCAGCGGAACGTTTGACGTTTTCCTCCTACCCCGTGACATACTCGCTACCCCAAATGAGCCATATTTCGTTGCATTGTACTAAATTCACTATTCTCTGGCCATTGAAGGCAGTTTTGTGCAGGCGAAATCGAAGCCACAGCGAAAATTTGTTGATGCTATGCAGAGATGTGATGCGCAGTCACTGTGCCCGTAGATCGCGCGACCTTGAAGGTCCCATTTAATAAAGGAGCCCTGCGACATTTGGAATCTCGATGGCAAACGATGCCTAACAGTCGTGGAGGTTGTTGTGAACGTGTGAGCCAAGTATTATTGAGCTGCGTGCACCAGGGAATTTTTTATTTGGTTTCAAACACAGCTGTAATTAACATTGCTCTTCGTTCCAACAAATGTCACTAGGCCGTCGACTACTTTTTTCGAGGCAGATATATCACTGGCTGAACTTACGGTCACGGAAAGGTAGTCTGCAATTATATATTTGTTCATGAAAGGAAAAATTAGCAGCCACCCGTTTTGTAGCACAAGGCAAACGTTACCCACCCTTGCGGGTTTCCGCAGAACTCATTTGCCTATATATATTTGTTCATTTTGCATTAAAGAAATAAAGGCAATCTGAGTGCCTGTCTTTAAAAAGACCGAGGTGAGCGAAGGGACCTAGTCGTTGGCGCCAGTGACGTTACTTGTTGAAACAAGAGCAGGCAAGTCGTTGGTCGGTGCTGCTAGTGACGTCAGTTGTTGGAACAATTGCAGGCGATTGCATGATGTATTTAAAATGAAAAGCAGCACAATAACATTTGGCTCACACGTTCATAGAAGCCTCAACGATTGATTGGCGCCGTTTGCTCAGTGCGTTCGAAAAGTGTTGCAGGGACCCTTTCATACCGAGTGCGCAGTGAGCACGTAAGCACGCCTCGAAGAATATTCTCACAGTCTAAGTGTGAAGCATGTGTGTCACCCGATTTCTACATGCTGTGTATGGGAATTCGTCCAAAATAAACTACGAATCAGTAATGTGCAGTTTAACGTTCACGAGTGCCATACTATTCGGCGGTGGTAGCATCAGGAGATGCATCAAGTTTCCTGCGGAGATGGCCCGAACACCACTGTATATTGTAAATGATAGAGACATAGACACAGCGCCTTTGCCGCAGGCCGGCTGTTGTATCCTGACTTCTTTCTTCTCTTCCTTTTCATCGCTGGGCATCTAGCACGAGCGTCCAAGCTTCGGCGGAATAACCTGATAGGGCACCAACTGTGTTCTACCACGGCCCCACCGAGGTTCTACATTGAAAGCATTTCCGCGACGGCGGTTTCAGCGTGTCATATGATGCCAGTAGCATCGTATTCACCAGCTGCACTAAGCCTGGACACTACAACTAGTTTTTGATGAGCGTGAACGTGAACTGGTTGCGCGTTTGGTGGAGGTTGCATTCTCAAAGGAGTTGGCTGTTCGAAGTGTTTTGTTTAATGACTAGGTATAAGGTAACAGTGTTTTCCTTAAATGTTAAACAGGGCGAAACTCGAAGACTCTCAGTTTAATCCTGCACATGTAGACCTGATGGTTATTTGAAGTCCCTTTTAGGAATAGCTTCATGTGCTGGGTGCCAAATCTTCTTTTTTTTTTCTTTTTTGGCTTCCAACTGATGCTTGCCAGTTTGATCTCCGTTCATGTCAGATTTGCATATATGTGCGTAATACAGTGCTTTGTAGAGAGCCACATCTGTATTTTGTATATGTAATTGAGAATATTGCTTCCTTTTTTTCTTTTTCGTCGCCTCAATGCTGTCTCCACTGTATTCAACTTCGAGCACGTATGTAGCTTCATTATGAAATGGAGGTTGCCTCGATGTAACGTTGCTCGCTGTGAGAGATTGTGCGCTGCATTGCGACCTTGCTCATTATACCGATTTTGTTAATATTTCATGCGCTAATTTCTTTCAAGGTCACCTTGGTCAATATTCGTTGACACTTGATTGATATTTTGGTTGTCTTTTAAAGTTTGCTTCATTACATCAGCTGATGTCCTAGACAAATTTTCACTTTCATGTCTGAGTCATATTTGAGTTCTTGTGTTTATATTCCTTGATTTTATGCGGTGAAGATACTGCATAACGTGATTGAAAGCGGCTGTCACACAGTCATCCATTGTTCTGTCTCTGCTCATATAACCGGATGCGCTGCTGTCATGGTGAAAAGCGCATAGTCGTTTGGCTGTTGATTATTGTGTGACTACTAGTGCTCTTTTGTGAGCCTCTAGTGTTTAATAAGTTCCAAATATATTTAAAGTATTTCTTCTGCAGTTGCTCTTGAATATTTGTTGTTTTGTTTTTCTGGCATTTCTCATTTTCTTCTTTTTTGAACTTGCACAAGTTAGTTTCTCAATAAAATGATGATGTAGCAGTGTTTCGACTGCGTGATCATTGGCACAGAGGCCTCCTTGCTAGGCCGCTTGTCATGAAACTGTCTATCCTTCACTGCAGAAAGATATAGTAATGTCATTACTATTTTTGGTAGATTTGCTTCATACTCAACAAATTACATGCTAGATTGATTTTTGTATTCATGAGAGCCAATTTTGACTTAAATGCTAAGACTGATGAAGCCTTGTTGCGAACTGTGTACCTACCTTACTGCACTATTTTTGCTCTGTTGCACTCAGTGCTGATGCCTTTAACCACGAAAAAAAAAAGAATTCCAGGCAACTGCGATGCCAGGACTTCTTCCTAGGATGTAACTACGAAAGTATTCTGCTGGCACTACCCCCCACTCTGCAGCATCGAAAAGATTATGGTGCTGCTGATAACATAGCAGGTCGCAGCTACTACCACAAAGGCAGGGACGGCGTCCGCGGATGGGGGTGCCCCCCAAAATTATGATCCCGTTGACACCTTCAGAACCACGGAGTTAATGCCTGAGGGGTGCAAAAAAATGTTTTGTGGTTATTTGTACCCCTCAGGCGTTAGCTTACATTCTGAGGGTGGTAACCAGATCAAAATTTTGGTGGGCGCGCCCCGTTCCCGAGCACTATTCCTGCTTCTTTTTAAGATTACGGCTAACATTTCAGGAACAGCTTTTTGATGACGTCTTTGGTAAGTCTTTAAACGGATTCAGAAATCCCTGTAAATGGGATTATTGGAGGCTCCCCCAAGCCGTCGAAAAGACCAGCTTTTTGATGACGTCTTTGGTAAGTCTAAACGGATTCAGAAATCCCGGTAAATGGGATTATTGGAGGCTCCCCCAAGCCGTCGAAAAGACCAGCTTTTTGAAGACGTTTCAAAGACGTTCAGGAAACGTCTCGTTTATGGGCAACAAGACGGACATTAGACGAGATATACGACGTCTTCTAGACCAAAACTTCTTACGCGTGCCGTCTCTGAGACGTTAACGTCTCGGATATCCGTCTCGAAGACGTCTTAAATCCTTTGTGTGCTAGCTGGGTAAGCGCGGACGCGCGTACTTTTCTAAACAAAAGCCACAAATTTCCGTCATCTTAGGCCGTGCAAGCACGCAAGGCTAGGAAATTCCAAGCCTTTAGATGCACGGGTGCAAGTGGCGCTCCGAGAGATTAGTCGTTTTCGCTTCTCGCACGCAAGTTTACGTGGATGTTTCATTCCCGAGGCATCACTGATGCACATAGACTCCAAGCTCTGATGTGTGGGTCGGTCGTGCTTTGTCCGCCAGACGAGAACCTGTCTCCTTTCTTTCTTTTTTTTGGGGGGTTGGAGGTAGTTTTCCTCTAAGTGGGTTTTCTTTATTGGGGGTGGAGATATGTTGTCTCTTACTGGGTTTTTCCTTTTTTACGCTTTTTTACTGGTGTTGGAGATATGTTTTTTTTCTGTTTCTAAGGTATCCTTTATTTTACTTTTTCCACCACGGCTACTTATACTACGGGTTACATTACTGGTCGCTCTACAGCTTTCATAGATACTCCACTCATTTGCCACTTACGTCAAATACGTGTAACTTCGCGTATTAAGCTGGAAAACCATTATGCCTCACACCAGGTCCAGTTGCTTTGGTGCGGCCTTTCTTCCTCATATGAATTCAGCTATTCACAAAAGATCTCCTCTCATTGTTCGAAATGCGTCAAACGTGTTCCAGCACTGCCGACCGCCCAAACCTGCTCCTCATTTCCATCTGCCGAATCAGATTCCTTGGCATTGGCTCAGGACTCCACTAATGGGCACCAGGATATGACTGCCCGAGGGCCGCGGGGCGGTGTGGGATGTTCAGTGCTAATTTGGCTCACCACATGTTCTTGCGCTTGACACTGTCACTACGTCTTTTCATGAGGTGCCTCCATACTGTGTTTCCGGTGCTCCATACAATGTTCCATCGAGTGCTTCCAGACAGTATCCTCACAGTGAGGTGCATACACCTTTGAGTGCAGTGCATGCTGCGGGGCATAGTTCTGGCATCAACTATCGTTCCAAAACTCAGGGTCCTTGGTCCGATTATAAAATTGTCAATCTGGCACGTGCAGAAATCCGGCTGCCTTGCGGAAATCCAGTGTTGCGGTCTCTGGAGCCTGAGTTCCCTTCGATCACTGAGGCTGCAATTGACCACATCAGAAGGACTGACCGGTATAGGAATGCAGTTGAGTTGCGTGATGGTCCGGAGTGGAAGCGGGTGCTGTTATCATTGCGCCTACCTACACATATTGCAGGTGGACCGACTCAGATCTTGCTGCATTTGGTACTGCCGAGGCTAATCTTCCCAGCACTCCTGCGGTGAAAGAAGACTTCATAAAGTTTTTCAGTCTCCCACAGTGCAAGCGATTTCACAGATCAGACACAGTACTCGGTATAGAGATTCTCTACACTTAGCAAAGCAACGTGCATTGAAACCTCCTCCTCGCCCCTTTGACAACGCCGATGACCTTTCCTCTCGTCCTCTTGATGTTGCAAAGGTTCGTGCGTCCTTGTATAAAGTTGGTATCCGTGACGAGGGCTTGGCTTTTACATTGAGCTTTGGGCCTGCATCAATGAGGTATGTCAACCATTTGCATGACCTTTACAAGGTTAAACGCTGACCACCGAGGTCAGGTTCTCCGAGAACTGGAATTGACTTGTCAAACATGTCAAGACAACAGCGGAAGAGGCATTGTTTTCAGAACATCAGCGCCTACACAATCTAGGGCCGGCTGCCCTTGTAGACTCTTCTACTGGGCGGCTCCACAACTGGATGTGCACTTGAAGATCCGCACCGAGAGTTCGATTCTATTTTCGGCGCCGACTCCATAGCTGTAAAACATGGCTTGCAGTGCGAGGCTCACACCGAGGTGTCTTAGTGCTTGTTTTCTGCAGCCGAAGTTGAACGAGCACTTAGGTCTTTCCTTAACAAATCTGCAGCACGACCTGATGGCCTTAAAGTGTCTCACGTAAAGAGACTCCCAACCGATATACTGGTTCTTATTTTAAATACCTGGTTTCCTTTTGGTAATATTCGGCTCGAAATGAGGCTGGCGCAAATACTTTTTATCCCGAAATACTCAAACCAAAGGGGCTTGCAGACTTCCGACCCATTAGTTTCCCTGGTGCTATATCACGTACACGCAAAAATGGTACTGTTCAGACTTTGTGAACCGAACCGGTTTCGTAAATTTCAAGCAGGTTTGCAAGACGATAGATCTACCTCCTCCAACATTTTAGATTGACAAGCGCTGATGAGGCTGTTGAAAAAGAGGCACCGGCCCCTCTATGTCCTGCATCTGGATATTCGAAAAGCCCTCGATACGACATCCCATAAAGACATATTCCTGGCCCTTCAAAAGAGAGGCGTCCCTGAACGAACCAGGCATATTATAAGAGACTTGTATTGCCATTGCACTATGACTTGTGCGAAGGCATCATAGACGATCAACGGGTTCCAGTGCGCCGAGGCATTAAACAGGGAGATCCACTTTCTTCGTTTCTGTTTGTGTCCTAGATCCCCTCTTGGAAAGACTGGAGGGATCTAAACTCGGTATCAATCTGCATGGCACCCGGTTGTCGGCAATGGCGTTTGCCGATTATCTGGTGCTTTTGACAGACTTTTGAAAACCTGCGTACCCTTTTTCTGAAATCCGAGTCACACTTGTGGAATGTTGGTCTGTCACTGAACCTAAACGTCACAGTTCTTTCGTTGTAGGCCTAATTACTGCTCCAAGGGATTTAACTACTACATAGGGTCAATTACTGTTGCAGGACTTGAAGTCAGGCGGTTTTGAGAAATCAGCCCATTAAGTATTTGGGGCTTCATTTATATGTAAATAACGCTCCGTCTGTGGACTCTGAAAAGGCCAGCCGGCTGTTGGAACTCGTGGGAAGTGCTAAACTCCGGCCCTTCCGTAAACTCGATTGTTGGAGACAGCTGGTGCAGCCGGCCTCCCTCTATGGCTTCTCAAACTCCCTTCAGGTCCAGTCCGAAGCTGCCCGTTTCGACCGTATAATTACAAGGAAGGTGAAAGCTGTGCTGCATCTCCCGCAGTTTTCCGAACAGCTATGTTTGGATGCCAACTACGCGTGGGGGCTAGGGATGCAGAGGGTGGCCCTTGTTGGTCATTACAAGGCCTTAACTAGACTGCTTCGGCTGGGCGACTGCTTTCTTCATGCTCTCTTTACGGATGTCTTCGGGGCCTGTAGAGATTGGATCGAGCATGTTTTTGGCACTTCGACCTACATCACCGAGGATTGGCAAGTCAAGGCTGCTCTTAAGAAAGGTCCTATAGCATGGTGGAAGAAGCAGATAGAGAAATACACAAAAACTTTTTTGCACAAAACGGGCAATTCACGGCAAACTCTTCGCTTGCTTATGACTCTAAGCAACAAAAAGATGGTGATAAAATCAGGGCACTTCGCCTTCGTACGAACCTATATCCCACAAGACCCCTATTAAGCATGCAACCGACCCTACGGCTCGTGCCTGCCGTCACTGTGCACAAAAACTAGAAACAGCATTCGATATTGTACAAGAATGTCCGCTCGTACACGTACCCCGAACTGAACGACACAACTTCATTACGAAGAACGTGGTCCGGGTGCTAAAGGATAAGAGGCCTCAGGCGATTGTCGCCACGGACCGACTTCTGGTCACAAAAGGCGTGAGACTTCGGCCTAATTTGGTAGTTGAGGAGGGCAATTAAGTTACAATTGCCGATTTTGCAGTCACTTGGGGTGCCAACGCGGGTATACTCATCCGAATGTGTGCGGCTATACGAAATATGCTGCTCTTAAATAGTTTTTCCAGGGCAAACACGCGCAAGTCTATGGCATGGCGTTCGGTGCACAATCGATGATTTGTGTATAGACCATAAGAGAAGGTGAGGCACTTGGTCTAACTAAACGTGACGTGGGGTGGCTCTCCATTACGATGCTTCTATTAGCCTGATTGCCTATCGAGATTCTCCGAGTTGGTACGCTCTGCGTGACCTCTTGTTCCTTTCCAGGTCCTCGCTTTTATTCAAGTCCTCTTTTAGTGTTTTATTCCCGTGTGGTTTCAACCCACCGTCACTTCTTGTGCTTTTTATGTGTTAACGCACCTTTCCCCAGTGCATTTTCCGCAGCACACAACATCTGTAGTTTACAAGAATACGAGTTGTTTGTATGCTTGCTTGCAACTTGGCAGCTCGTTACAATGACGGTGCTCCAAATCAAGAAGGGCTACTGCCCTATCCGAGCAAGAGCGCCAAATCCTGGACAACAGGTGGGTACATGGGACACTTTTCTATACCCTGCTCCTGTAGGGACATTTTAGTAAGTAGCGTGCACAAAGAGAATCATGCTTTTGAATCGGCCAGCCATTCTATTCTATCGGTAAGCATTGCTTAAGTGTGTTCTATGAGGTGGGTGAGCACCACTTGTTGGTTTTTGTGACCAGACTATAATCATGAACACGCAAATGCACGTCAAGAACTCTGCCGCAGTGTTCTAGTCCATAAAAACTGGTCGAACAAGCACACCATACCGTTACAGTGAATGTCAAATAAAGCGGCTCAGTGTCGTCGAGTGCTGCGAATGCTGCATATATGCGCGCTTAAAAGCGTTTACCCTCACATACAGACGCTGTTGTGTGCGCTAAGATAACTTCGCGACTACTCTCAGAACAAAAGGAGTACCAAGAACAAACATTGGGAGAGTATGCGCTTGTCACATATAGCACCCTTTCTTGAAGAGGTAAGGAACTCTCTCTAGACATGGAGTAATCGAATGCACAATCATGGAGTACAGTGCTCCTCCCGCTATAAATTAAAAGAACTGCTCCGAGGGATTAAAACTGCCACAAGGAAACAGTGCCTTACCCCTTTTACCAATCTTATGCGACCTAGCAATCAAGCAATCTATTTTCCGGCAAATATGAAAGATGTATCACTGATACAAATTTCACCTTTTTTTCTGATGATAGGCTGCCGTCAACTCACGTGCAATCTGGTTCCTACTTTTGCCCAGAATCAACTCACTAAACAGTGGCTCACATGCGCTTGTCTTGCAGTTCATTGACAAATGCGCCATGTCATCCTTCATTAGATTTAGGTGGTACTCCCTGACTCGTACATTTATACAGCGTCCTGTTTGTTCGATGTATGCCCCGCCACATGGAAGACTGATATCGCATACCACACCTTTCGCACACTACCCGTAGGTCGTGTCGTGCCCGCATCCCTACCTGCGATCCGCCTCACGAGTGGTTCTCGGGCAGAGCTGGGCCAACTAGCGGGTGCAGAAAAGGCAATTGGCATTCCATACGTGCGTGCCCGCTTTCTCAGGTTATGGAAGACCTTCTGGATATGAGGAATCACTCCAGGTATTACGGTTCCATTTCCTTCATGTTCCCTTGTGGAACTTCTCGGACCTTTAGGTTTTCGGAAAAGCGCTTCAGTAACAGCTGTCAAAACCGGGGAAGCTTGCAGCCTTAAGGCACTGTATCTACATTGTCAAAAGACGTCTGCATCATGTGCGTATACGACTTCTAGAGCAGTCCCCAGGAAGAGCAGAGCAATACCACGCTTAACAATTTTTGACTGGTAGGAGTCATACAGCATTACCTCGTTTTGAGCTCGCGGAAAATATTGCCAACATGACTGGTCATCATGGAATGCGATATTTAAATCGGAAAACTGCGTAGTGTTACACTGGGGCAATTCTTGTGTAAATGGAAGTTCTTTACCGTGAACCTCAAGAATATTTAAAGTACCACTGTAGCGTTTCAAGGACCCTTGCGGTTAAAAAAAATAAAGAAATCGTCCATGTATCGAAAAATCTTCACCACCGTTTAGAGTTTTGTCCAGTTTAAAAGCTTCATCAGGCTGACGATCCAACACTGGATAAAAATATCTTGCTCAGAAGCTGCGCAATGCACGAACCTATGAAAACCCGCCACGCTTTTGCAAAAATCTTTTTGTCCAAACATGTGGAGGAGGAGGGGTTTACATGTGGACATTTATAGGGTAAATTACTGCTAAAGTACTCCAGTCATAATGCTAATTGTGTAGTAGCTTGTGGTGCATTCCAAATGCACCTTATGCCACGTTTGCTTAGGATCCTGAATTATGAATACCCCCTACTGGCGTTGGCTGGCACAATGTAGCTTTAATGAGCCATATGTGTAATTCCTTTATACCATGCAGGTACATTGCTTCATAGCACACTGCATGCGGCTACCCGGGACACAGCTGATGTTGCTCTGCCAACTCAGTCTCAGCACATGCACACAAAGTCATTGGAACTTCCGGGGAGCTGTGACCAGTGCAAAGCATTTTATGAAGTTTCTTGCGCTCTCACCTGAAGCACGGACTTCTCTTGAATTTAACACTAGAGAGTGAGGGTGCCTGCTTTTGCGCAAGGCCAGGCGCTTTTCCATAACTGAATCAAATATGAAGAGAGTTCCTAAACGAGAAAGCCCTGAACCTTGGGAAGCTGTGTCCACACTTCAAGTCTAAGCTTTGCTGGTAATGCTGCCACAAAACATGGGCGAAAGTATGAAGCTATAGCAAAGGCGGTATTTACAAGGACGACTGGCCTGCCTGTATCGCAGTCAGGGATTGTAGTGAGGAGTGCATATCCTTGGCTCACTGCAAGCCCTCATGGTATCTGTGCTAATGATTCTCTAATTGTGATAGAGTGTCCAACAGTTCCAGATTGTCAGGGGCTAATTGACGGGGAAAAGTATGACGTGATGCTTGTGAATGGCTAACGTGTGCTTTCCCCATGTTGCAAGAGTATGTATTATGAAAAAGTGTAGTTTGCTTTGCTGTGAAAAGAGCATGTGCTATGTTTACGTGTCACCACCTGAAAGTGCCACCATTGTAAATGTGCCTATTCACACACAATACACCGAAAGAAATATGAAGAGGCTGAAAGCATATTTTTGCGCTTCCTAACCCATCTTGAGGATCTATATTATAAAGAGAAACTGACCGTGTGTAAAGAATACGACATTCGTCAAATGATATCCGCATAGCGCGTCATAATCTATTTATTCATAACGCGTAATTCACTGCAGCCCATCAAGTATATTAAGAGAATGAACTTTTAACCACTTGTATTGCATCTTGGTTTCGAATCACGCCAATATGCTTCGCTAGTGCAAAACCACTTCGGTCACAAAAACGGCATTAGTGTAGTGGTCGTGTTTATGCCAGCCATTTTTCATGTAGTGCTGACGGTAAAATTACAGTACCTGTGTGTCTACATTTCGCCAGCCTTAATGAGCGCACATTTCAGGTCGCAAAGGCTGCACAGAGAAGGACAATTTTGCTCGCATGCTTTTTTGACGTGATTGGAAGTACTTGCTTGATGATCCTATAGGCGTTTTTTCGGTTATTAGCCCGCTCAACATGGGCTCGCAGTAAAGCGATGCGCCTTGTTTTGATGACTTCGGTTTCTGGTAGCTGATTCTTTCCTGGGAAAATAAAGTAGATGAAGTTATGTATATACTTGTAATTACTGCAAAGTTCGTCAAATTTATAAACGTCGTAAGAAGCACTACTGCAAATATCCACCTTTTGGAAATGCAGGCCTGTTCATTTTAATCCCTTGAGCCTCAAGGTTTGGGTCAAGCTTGAAGCCACTATCGGCCATTCTTTCTTCATCTGGTAGAAGGTATTCTTCCACTCCCAATGTCTTCACTATGTACTTTTCGGAGGTCGTACCTCGATACACATCTGACACAAACATTAGAAAACCATTTGGTGCAGTGAGAGTCAGAAATTCTTTGTATCGACCCCTTTCTAGGGGCTATAGCTTTGAGATCTTGCCATGAGTTTTTGTGGCTTTTGCATGAGTGCCTCGATGCAGTCAAATATGCATGTAGTATGGCCGTATTCACTGTTCCTGAAGCTCCGAGGCACGCCTGCCTGCAGCCTCGAGCGGCGCAGACACAAAACGACTTCTTCCATAATGTTTGCCAAGTCACCGAGCACCCTCGGAAATGTTCTAGAGATATGAACAACAGAGAACTGGAAACGGTCTTGCTTGACCTCCACAAAGAAGGCCAAGTCCCAGCCTCATCGGGGATAGAAGTAACTGGACTTCGGTGGTCAATAACCTGTGGACTGTCTTGTCCTGTGTCTTCAGTGCTGACAGAAGCTTGTCCGAATGTTACCAAAATAAACTAAGTTTCCCAGCTTCGTATCTCCGCCAGCATAGGAAGGTGCTTCGAACGGCGGTCGCGTGAACTTGCGGCGCTGCAGTCACGCCTCTCGGCGCGACGTATGCTACGGCAGCGCACAGCGACGGTCCGCCGCGTATTTGCGCGCGGCGGCTTTCTCGTAGTGCTATTGGGAAAGTTAAACATTTATCCTCCTTCCTTCCAGTCGACGTTCCCGCATCTCATTTGTGCACTGTTTAAGTGGACATGTATAAGGCCGTCCGTACGCATCGACACGCATGAATTGCTCATTGGATGGCACGCCTGTTCAATTTTATGCCTGATGTCTGAAATGGCACCACGAACGCGAAAATGCTGCCACACAGACTTGTTACTTCCGGCACCGTCACTCACCCCGGCAACAACGGTCGCACCGTATTTGTGCAGCTACAAAACGGCTTCGAGCACAAGCTCGGAACAACATATGGCCAGCTGCAGCGCCCTTGGTGTAAAAGTTTGCTATAGGCTGTACCCATCCTTCGAACATGGGCACGAACTTAAACACCAAGACATGGTCGGATAATTGGCCTGTGCCCTCCTTTACAATCCTACCGTAATCAACAGTGCGGTCTACTTTGCAGGTAGACTTGTTGAACTCGTAAGACTGCCTGAGCTTGATTTCATCAACAACAAGCGTCCCCGAGCTCCTTGCTCATTTGCTGCTGTATGGCTTTCAGACAGACGGCTTGAAATCCAAATTTACATGGAATGCCCCTCAGTATTTGCGCAACCGTGCTCATGGTTGGAGGTGGTAGCATGTCCAGGTCTATCAGCAGCCTGTAGGCCCGTGGGCTGCCGATTCGTAGAAGCATTCGTAGATTCGTAGACCTTCTGGTCTTCACCAAAAGGTTATCTACCACAACGTTCTTGGAGCCGCTGGATTTCACGAAATTCGACGACTCTGCACTCCTCCTGGCACAGCCACACATCTACGTAGGCCTCGACGAAACCCGGTCGACTCTGTTGCCATCGGCTTCGACGTTTGTGCCGGCTATAAAAGAGCTGCCTTTCCCGGCGGCGCTGTGTGGGCTCGGCGGCTGTGTATCAACGCAGACCGCTAATCCGTCACTCTTATCAAGCAGGTTAGTAGCACTTACAGTCTTTTTGCTAAGAAGTCTAGTAATTACCTGTTGTTCCAGCTGCCGAGCCCACACTGCTGCTGTCTTGTCGCGTCTGAATGTTCTCGTGTGCTTCGTGCCTTATTGTTAATGTCGGGTGATATTGAAAGCAACCCGGGTCCTGCATCTAATGCTGTACTTACTGAACTGCAGAAATTATCTGCTGGTCAGACGGAATTAATCAGCCAGGTGCAGGACCTTAAGTTTCATTTGTTATCTACAGGTAAATACATCGCAGATCTTAATAGACGCATGACTGATCTAGAAGGCCATTACTAAAATATTCTTTCCTTGCGCTCTGACGTGGAAGCCCTGAGAGTGGGCACCGCTAACGTGACTGATACTTTGCACAAGCTTGAAGCGCGCGTGGATGACGCCGAGAATCACTCTCGGCGCAATAATCTCATTTTTATGGATTTCCTGAATCAACAGGATCAGAAACGTTTGCCCAAGCTGAACAACTTATCAAGCACTGCCGTGATCATCTAGGTATTTCTGTTGATCCAAAAGAAATTGAGCGTGCACATCGTCTGGGTCGCCGCAAAGATAATAACCGCAATCGCCCCATAATTGCTAAATTCACCTTCCATAAAACAAAAGAAGCGATTCTTTCTAATGGATGGAAATTTAAGGGAACCGTTTACAGCGTTGGCGAAGATTTTTCTTGTCCTGTTCAAAACATCCGCCGGCATTTGATTGCTTTCGCTGAAACCAAATCGCTGCCTTTCTCGATGAATTACAAAACACTGCTTATGGGTCACAAGCGGTACGTCTACAATGAGCAATCTCAAACTGTGAAGGAAGTATCCAAAGTCAAAAGAAGAGGCGTGCAAGACACGGACACAAGGTGAGCAGTCAACAACACGAAAGAGGCCTTAGGGGACCACGTCATCAGGGTATTTCGGTATGCGGACGATTACTTAGTATTTTGTAGTAAGCATGATTTTGAATCCGCCGTCACCTATGTAAGCGATCAATTTAAACTTAATGGAGATGGTCTAAGGTTTACGAAAGAACTACCGGAAAGAAACGTAATACAATTTTTCGATATCTCGTTGTCATTTGAGCCGAATCACGTGTGTTGGCAGTATTCCCCTAGAGCTTCTAAGCCGTTGTTAAACTTTCACTCCAAGCATTCGAAAGTAGTAAAAAACGGAATAGCCTTGTCCTGTTTAAAGTCAGCCCTATCGAAGTCGTGCGTGCACCGTTTGACCATTAGCTTTAATGCGCAGGTCGAGCGCCTCTTAGATGCAGGTTACCCTAGACTAGCCATAGCCACAGTAGCTGAGCGTCTTAAGAAGTCTATTTCGACCAGAACGAAGCTGTAGCAGAGAGTAACATTAACAAGAAAAAGGTCGTGAGTATTCCGTATATCCACGCAGTTTCGCACAGGCTTAAGAAAGTGGGAAGTAAATATGGGGTTAATGTTGTGTTTACGGCTCCCAATAAGTTAGGAAGAGTTTGTGCTGCCGTGCATAGAAGAAATGAGCTGATGGAAGGTAAGAAGCTAACGGATATCTGTCAGGTTCAGCACTTAGCCAAGAACAATTTCACCGACTGTCGCATGGGTGTGGTTTATAAGATTCCTTTTAGCTGCGGACGTTTTATGTAGGGCAAACTGCGCGTTGTATTAATCAGAGATTAATTGAACATAGAAGGTCGCTATCAGGTGGAACGCCGTCTAATCTATCTTTGCACTGCCAGGTATGTAGCTGCATGCCCGAGTTAGACAAAACCGAGATCCTGTACAGGCATAAGAACGAAGATACGTGTTTACTGGTTGAGGCCTGGCATATCATACTAGTGGAAGTGCGTGCGTGAGTCAGCCGTCGATTAGCTTAAACAGAGAGGAGATAGAATGCCTTAGCAGTTGTCTATCGCGTAGACCGGAACGTGTAACCGTATGACAGGTGGCGCTACCATACCGAGCATGCGCAGATAAGCTGTGTGTCTTCTTTCTTTTTCGCCTCTGTGCTTTGCTTCAGTTGTTAGTCGGCGTTCGTGTTGTTGACTGCTCACCTTGTGTCCGTGTCTTGCACGCCTCTTCTTTTGACTATGGACTGTTACCAACTCGCTCAACTTTCTGCCCTTTTAAGGAAGTGTCGTAGCGGTTACCTCGGCATAAATCCACCCGGAACACCGCCATACCTCAACCTCGTTCTATCCTGTCGCTGTCGGTAGTCTTCTCTAACGCACGCAGTTTTTCTCTAACGCACGCAGTTTTTTCCAAAGCGCGACGCTTTTTCTGAGCTTGTTTTGTCGTCCAGTAGTGACGTTTTGGTAATCACCGAGACATGGCTAACAAATGACGTAACCGATGCAGAGGTGCTAGATCACTTAGCAGGATTTCACCTTTATCGAAAAGACCGTATGGGCGCACGAGGGGGCGGTGTTCTGATAGCCGTGCGTCAACAATTATCGTGCTCTTTGGCCAGGACCGACGCTCCCGAGCTTGAAATTCTCTGGGTCGTTTGCCGTTCTTGCCCCTATACCGTCCTTATAGGCGTCTGTTATAGGCCTCCAAATAGCATCCCAGATTTCACATCTAAACTAAAAACAATCTGAATGACCTTAGTAAGCAGTACTCAAGAGCGGAGATACTCCTTTTTGGAGATTTCAATTTTCCTCGAATATATTGGAGTGGTAGCGTCCCGTCAGCTGTAGGCTGTGAATCCGCAAGAGATTTCGTAGACTGGTGTCTCAACTGCAATCTAACCCAACTGGTATCCCAACCAACGCGCGTTACAGAAAGCAATTCCAACATCTTAGATTTAACACTAACTACTTATCTAGAGAGCCTATCATCAATAATGTATCCACACGGCATCAGTGACCACAAGGCAATCCACGCGACTTTCTCGTTTCAGCCTATAAAACGCGACTTCGTCTCTAAAACGATCCGCCTTTACGACAAGGGCAATTATAGCGCCTTTAATAATGAATTGGCGTCTTTCCTTCCCGAATTGAAAGAATAAGTCAAACACGCTCTGTTGATGAAAACTGGCTCATATTTGAACATAAGCTAGCCACTCTTGTCGAGAAGTTTATTCCAAAAACCACGTTCACCGCAAACCGAAATAAGCCATGGTTTTCCCATACGCTTAAGAAATTAAAAAAAACAAGAAGAAACGTCTATTTCGATCAGCTAAACAGTCTAAGCTCTCGTCTGCATGGGACAAATACTATGCCGCTCAAGATGATTACCTTAGGGCTACTCGAAACGCCAAGCACTCTTTATTTCATGAGGAGTTACCTAAAATGCTTGCAAACAGCCCTCGCAAATTCTGGCGGGTGATGAACCCTCAGGAGATGCGCACAATATGTGTTCTAAAGGCGAATGGCGATGCAGCTACCAACATTGAATGTGCGAATATTTTTAACGAGGCTTTTTTTCTCTTTTTTTACCAACGAAGACTCATTTTCTGAGCTTTCTTCACCTACTAGCAGTACTGAGCCTATGTCCCCAATTAGTTTTTTCTACGAGCGGGATCATTTCGATCACAGAAAAAATTAAGCTTTCATCGTCTGCAAGCCTGGACGATATTAACTGAAAACTCTTAATAAACATTAAACATGTGTGTGCCGCGTACCTAACATTGTTATTTTCGCAGTCATTATTGTCAAGCATTCTGCCACCAGACTGGAAAGTGGGGAAGGTTATTCCAGTCTTCAAATCAGGTAACACAGACTCGCCACTAAATTACCGTCCCATATCTTTAACTAGTGTCCCCTGTAAAATCATGGAACATGTCATATACTCCCATATCATCAACTTCTTAGATTCAATACACTTTTTTTCATCCGTGTCAACATGAATTCCGGAAACGTTATTCTTGCGAAACACAGCTGGCCATTTTCTTTCACGACCTACATTCTAACCTTGACTGTAACATTCACACTGATGCCATTTTCCTAGATTTTGCTAAAGCATTCGATACTGTCCCTCACAAACGCCTATTTCTAAAATTATCTCTGTTAAATCTAGACCCCAACGTACTTGCATGGATCACATCTTTCCTGACTAACAACTCCCAGTTCGTTTTTATTGACAATCATTGTTCTAACCGACTGCCTGTAACGTCAGGTGTCCCGCAGGGGTCTGTCTTAGGACCTCTTCTTTTCCTAATTTATATTAACGATATACCAACGCATGTATCGTGTAACTTTCGCATGTTTGCAGATGACTGTGTTCTTTACCGTTCAGTAATCAACACTCATGACCAAACATTAATTCAGCATGACCTTAACAACATACAAACATGGTGTAATCGTTGGCTAATGAACCTATATCCTAATAAATGTAAGCTTGTTTCCTTTTCTCGCCGCCGTAACCCCTTTAGTTTCATCTATTCAATCGCTAATATTCCAGTAGAATCGGTTCAGTCTCGGTGTCACCTTACCCTCGTTGTCACCTTGTCTCACGACCTTTCTTGGCGTCATCACACCACTAACATCATTTCAGCTGCTAATAAATCGCTAGGATTTCTCAGACGACACTTACGTCATACTCCACCACATGTCAAAATGCTTGCATATAAATCATTAGTCAGATCAAAGCTCGAATATGCATCTTCCATCTGGAGCCCCCCCCCCCCCCCAATATATATCATAAATGAACTCGAATCAATTCAAAATCGGGCTGCCAGGTTCATTCACTCTGCATATTCATATGATATCAGCGTCTCATCTTTGAAGGCGGAATCAGGTTTGGAAACACTTGCTTCTCGCCGACAGATTGCCGCCCTCTCTCTTTTTCATATGTTGTATTTAAGTTCACTGAATCATCCACCGTACATGACACCCTCTCCACACATATCTCACCGCACTGGTCATCCGCTTCAAGTTGCACTACCACGTACCCTGACCACTACAATCGAAGCCTCCTTTTTTATACGAGCAGCAAAAGACTGGAACGGCCTTGCTCACGCCATTTCTGCCATGATTAACCCATCCATGTTTTCCGAAGCCATTAAAAACGTCACTGTATAGGTTTATTAATCACCACCCCTTATGTAATACCCCTGAAGGGGGACTTTAAGGAAATAAAGTGAAGTGAAGCATGCAGTTAAGCAGCCATTCTGCATTGTACCGCATTCCGCACGGTGCTTTTGCTTTGATATTGCGAAATTCAGTTCCGGCCGCCACCTTTTCGAGCGGTGGGACGCAGAGCAGCGGCTTGTTCAGGCACTCCTGCGAGGTCGTTTCTATCATTCCTTTCAGCTGCATGATTTCTTTCTTCTGCTTCTCGCGAGCTGCTTGGCCCTAAGCAACGTTCTTCTGAGATCCTTCATCCTAAGATTCTTAATTATTGCCTTGGCTGGTCTCTGCAGTCGCATCTTTCTACGGTGCATTAAAGAATTCGGACAGATCGGGCGTGACCTGTGAACCAAGCAGTTTTTGGCGCGTAATCTGTCGCTACCCTTCATACACCTTTAATTCTTCAACTTCGCAGAGCAGATATTCCGCAGCACAGCCTACACTGTACGACAGCTGTTTGCGATGCATGCTGTAGCTGCTCACTGTGCAGTTAAACTGCTCATCCACTACAACTGCTTTCTGCACAAGCAAGTCCTCGTTCACCAGCCGGCGTTTTTAAAATAGTCCGCACCTCCGGTTCCTTACGTTCGCAAAACATGCAAAACTGGACTGCCTTGAAGACTGCGCGACAGTTGCCAAGTGAGCGAATGTGACTGTGATGCGAGGGCAATTCTAAGAACAGGCAGTCTTGGTAATCGCTCCTTTTTCGTCTTGCTGCTATTTCTGACGCTCTTGTGCAGACGAGCTGGGCACTGGGAATTGGCCGGACGCCTTGCGTTTTTTGGGAATGTGCGCCTTGACCCCGAACATGTTTACTAAGATGTATGGAGTGGAAGTGCTGCGAACAAGAGTACAAAGGCACCGAGCGCGAGCTTCCACTTTCCCCGAGGGATCAAAATTCATTGTCCCGCAAAACATGACGGCAGTGCTTTATAATGTCGTAAGTCTCACAATGAAGGTCGCAGACTTCGCATTTTGGAGTAAGTTTTCTATCTTTGCGATATTAAGCTCTATCCCACCTTCTTAATTCCGTAGGGTCTTTTGGTGGTCCGAAGAATTGGCGTGAACCGGGGGTCATCGTTGCGGACACCGCAACGATGCACCCCGGTCTTCCACCCCGGCGCAAAGCAAGCTGGCATACCTCTCGTAAATGATCCTGCGGCTCTCGCTACTCGCGGTACACGACGTATGTGTCTGTGGACAAGGTATTTCGCATGGGCAAAAGAAGTTCCAGAAATTGCTAGCGAACAAAGCGTAAAAGTCGCTGCAACCCACGTGAACGTCGCCTGCGCCGTCACAAGTGCAGGTGGCGGCCTGATTTTGAAAATAAACATGTTGTTGATAGTAGCGTTGTGTGGTGTCCATATGTGCCTTCTTGTGTCCGTGTGTCCTTTTTTGCGCTACATCAAAGCTTTTAATATGAACCACCAACAAGCCCACGTCGCAACTCTCGTCGACTACATTTCTCGTACAACGGGCAACTTTCTATATGTTCCTCAAGATCCAGGCTGGATTGTAGCCTTTATCGCCAACGCAACATGCAAGGCACTTTCACTCAGTTTCTTCATCCGCATGGGTATTCTTCCGGATGATGTCTTTGCGCTTTTCGCGGGTTTTTCACCGTCCTTCGGCCATGCAAGAAGGATGCTTAAGATTGTACGTGCAGAATTATATCGTGAAATTCGCCTGTTCAGAATCCACCTTGGTGTACAGCTCCACAATTCTTTGGAGTCGTCCGTCGCCGGATTCCAGTTGAGAAGGTACCTGCAATTGGCTGGGCAAGTCATCGAAGTGCTTTGGTTGCCACAGCTGCGCTATCTGCGGGAGCGTGTGACCAGCGTACGCCGGAAAGCCAAGGGCAGAGTTCATGTTCCTGAAGGCCCGCAGCTACCCGACGACGTCGTTCAAGTCCTGGAACTAGGACCAAAGTTTGGTGTTCAAAGACAGAGGACAAATCCTGAACTTCTGTCCGTCGTTCGCCAACTGTCGCGGCGTGCTACTGAGGGTGAGGGAGAAAGACATACCTCCAAAGGAGTAGACGCTTTATCACGGTGTAAACCTGTGGTTTCACATCTACCTGTAAAGCGTGTTTTGTCATACATGGTCGATAATTCGCTATGTGTTCTGCAGGCAGATAAAGAAGAAGGCTTCGCGGTTTTTTCGCATTCACGTTTCTTAGAAAAAGCTAATGACTCCATTTTCGGGGTGTTCAGTGTAAAAGGAGACGTCTCGTTGAACAAAGTAAAAGCAAAGGCAATTGAGTTGTCCAAAAATATGAACGTCGTTGGAACCCTAAAAAGTATTCAAAAGAGTAAAAAGAATAGCTTGGATGTATTTTTAACGCAAAAACTCATAAGGTTGACGTTCCTTTCCGAGTCATAGTCTCGGAAAGAGGCACCTGGCAAAAGGAACTCGCTACTTTTTTGCTGGAGAAACTTAGTCTTCTCGAGGTCCGTGACCCGTTTTTAGTTAAGAGTTCCGGTAGTATTTTAGACTTCATGGATGCTCATGAAAATGACGGGCTAAAAGCCTTCTCTATTGATGTAACTGACCTATATTATTCCATCCCCCATCCACAATTGCTAAAATGTGTTGAAAGTAGCAAGGACCATTTTGGGGTAGTTGAGTTTTCTGTTGAGTAGGGTGTGTCTGCTGATGGTTTTATTACTTTGCTGAAATTTTATCTTCTATCGAGGTTCATCGAATGGAACAATGATATTCTTTTGCAAAGAAAGGGTATCTGCATCCGGTCATGTATAGCGCCTGTCTTAAGCAACCTTTTTCTAGCGGAACTTGACAGAAACGTGGCTTGCCGTCTCCAAGGAACAAAGGAGAAGAAAGTTTTTCGTTATGTTGATGATTTTATTATTTTTATAGACAGCTCGTGAGAAAATTTCGAAAGTGCGAGCACCATTGTGTTGGATGTGGTTCGCGTTGGTCTTAAGGCGCTTGAAGTGACAGTTGAATGGCCGAGTGATGGTAGTATTAGGTTTTTGTTATATTTAAGACTCGTTTGTTTTGACAACCGGCTATGCTGGTATTATGACCCACGTGCTCAAAAGGCCTTACTTCCATTTCATTCGCATCATTCAAAACTAACCAAGAGAGGTATTGCGACGAGATGCCTCAGTAATGCATTGAACAAATCATGTGCCTACTTAACAAAGCAAAGCTTCCATAATCAGATAGGACGATTGCAAGAATCTGGCTATCCAGACCATGTTTTAGTTTCTGTTGTAGAAAAAGAGCTGAAAAGAATTCGCGGAAGTGCTCGCCAGGCAGACGCTCATGATCACAGAACGGCAGAAATGAGACGCACGGCCGTCATTCCATGTGTTCACCAGCTGTCACATAATCTCAAGAAGGTAGCTGTGCGTGACAATATTAGGATGGTATTTTCTGTGCCTGATAAACTCGGGAAATTGTGTTCAATGACGAATCCATCTAGAAGGCAAAAAGTTGTGTGCACACAAAAACATACAGTTTAGGTACCGAGTGCAAGACGTGTGTTATTTATCGTGTACCGTTTTCATGTGGGAAACAATATGTCGGCCAAACTGGTAGGTGCGTGAATGAGCGATTGACAGAGCATAAATACAAGTCGGAAAAACTGCCACCTGAAGGGTTTCTCGCTCTACACGTTCGTGCACAGAACAGGCGGACAACAGATTACGTCCTAGAGTCAAGCACATGCGCATGCTTCGGCTCCCAATCGAAGCCACCGGCTAGCACGGACACACGATCACACACTTAAACGACAAAACCGGAAACATGCTCAGACATCCACAGAGTCTCGGGGCGCAGCAAAAGTCTTTGTGAAGATAACCTTCTGCGCATATACCATAGGATGAGACCACACGTCTAATCGTGGAAGCGGAACTTATCGATGCACTTGGTGATTTGTGCATTAGTAAGCCATCAATAGCATTGTCACCTAAGGAGCTGGGTTTCCTGCGTAAGCGGTGATACACTGTGTTATGTTATAATTTCGTTTTAAATGCGAATGCATTTCTTAGTCGGGCTATGTCAGGCGTCGGTGTCCGCATCTCTCCGCTCTCACTCCCTCTCCCATAGCAACAGCTGCGGGCGCGCGCGCTTATCCTCGCCCCTAGCAACCGGAGCAGGTGGTGCGGGCGGAGTAGCGGAGAGGGAGTGGAGAGGAGGAGCGCGCTCTGGCGTGTGAGGGCGCTCGCATCGCGGGAGCTCGGCGGAGCTCCCGCGTGTGTGGAGAGAGTGTAGGAGAGGGTAGGTGCAGTGCTTCGCCGCTCCTTCTCTCGCCTTTGCTCTCTCTCCTCCCTGCGCCCCACTCTCCCGTTCGCTCGCTCGCACGTATATATAACTGCGCATTCGCATTTCCTCACGATTCCCTTCGGGGAGGTGTGGGCATTTTTTTGGTAGTGCGGTACTGTCGTGCATATATCTGAGTGATTGCACGTGCTGAACAATCTGCTTGGCGATTACGGTTTATAAGCGGTCTGATTTTGAAAATAAACATGTTGTTGCTAGTAGCGCTGTGTGGTGTCCATATGTGCCTTCTTGTGTCCGTGTGTCGTTTTTTTGCGCTACATCAAAGCTTTTAATATGAGCCACCAACAAGCCCACATCGCAACTCTGTAGCAGCGAGCGGCAGTACAAAGAACTGCCTGAAACTAATTCAGGAGAAATAGCAGAGTGCGAGCCGTGTGCAAATGTGGCTTTGAGCAGTGCTACAGATGTCCTTGAAGCAGATATCCTTTCCGCGACGTGTGAAGCAATCGATTCTTTGGTGGAAAGGGAGGAGACAATCACAAGGACATCCGAACAGTTTGCGTACCCGAAGCTGGGTAGTTCAGAGGAAAGTTCAAGCCCGTCAGGGGTCCGTAAACACCGCCAAAAAAGAAAAAAAGGGCGAGCTCGAGCAGCATTTGAAGCGCTTGAAGGAACCAGCAACGCAGCGCGCGAGACAAAGGGCCAGCCCAACTCGCCGCGGGGGGAAATGCTCTTTGTCGCGTTCGGTAAGGCGAACAACAAAGAGGCATGTCCTCGGTAAACAGATGCAGCCCCTCCGACGAAGGGGAAAGTTGACGTTTTTCTGGAAGATAGTAGAGCGTTGAGGTGATTTGGTCAGTAAGAGGCACCCTGCGTGGCCAAACGCACTGGTTAGATTTTGTTTGCGACGCCAGCCGTGGTTGGACTTCCCGCGACAGTGCGCAGAAAGCGGGACAGACCGACCTTCCATCTGTTCTTCAGGTTAACCGGTCAGAGGGCTGAAGGAAAGCGGCCGCGAAGCCGAATAAAGCACGACGGCAGAACACGGGGAGCAGCTTGCGCTTTGTGTTTATGGCGAGCGAGAAGGCTGTCGGGACCGAGACTCCATAGGGTGCGAGTCAAAGGAATCCGCGTACGGGGGACGGGAAGCGGTGCGTAGTGGTCATTTTGCAAGCACATGCAAAAGTGTCGTACAGTTTAAGTCTTGTTGAGAAACGACTTCAGTTATTTCATTATAGGTTCTGTGAGACAATGAGTTTTAAGAAAACGGAGCAGCATAGTAGTTCTGAAGTCAAATTAGGCTGTAGTAAACAACCTTATTGAGGTTAATTTCTGAGGAAGGATTCATAGCGCGAAACCAACATTTGTTATTTTAGTAGTTTCCAAGTTTCACAAGAAATCGTGTACTGTTAATTACACATCTGCTTGAATAAAAGCGCATTTCAAAGGTCGTTCTAGAGTGTAGCCAAATCAGTTTTGTGAGAAGTTTGGCTTCACTGGTGCAGTCTTGTTGTGTACTATTTAGATACATAGTCTACAGCATTGTGTACGTCATTGAAGGTTATTTTGTGTAAGCGATGGTTGCTGTAACGCTTAGTAGACGCGCAATTACGTGAAGTTAGTCTAAGGGACAACGTGTCAGTTAAAAAAAGAAATGCCATCATTGTTAACCTTTTGCTTGATAAGTTTTGTACAACCTATTCTTAGGTAGTCCTGGAGTGGAAACTCTTTCATAACTGTCACAAATTTGTCTTGAGCAAAACTTTGCGATGGAAGATGGTAACTTGCTTGAAAAGAGTCCGAAATTTTTGAGGTCATTCGATTCAATAGGTGTTTGATAAGCCTGGTGATTCCAAAGCAGATTCCAAATGTTTGCGTGTTGTGTTAGTGTTGTGGCGCCGGGATCGTTCTGGCTGCAGTTCATCCTTGCGGGATGTTCGAGCCGCATGTCTACAGTTTTCATGAAGCCCGAGATCTCCCTCATGGTCAGAAATTGCGTTCCTGGCCATTCGAGAGTTTCCTGGCCCCGCAGGAGCTTTTAGGATCGGCATAACCCTCCCCCCCCCCCCCCCCCCCCCCCCTAAATGTTGTGGACGGAGGCTACCGGCAGTAGCCGGCGGAGCCACTTTTCGGCGAAAAAAAAATTGGCAGATCCCACGTGCAGTGGGAATCAAGGAAATGCGATGTACGCATCAGGAACGTAAAATGGATCTGCACTGCTGTGTCGCTATACCGAGTTTGGTACATATGAGGTTAACGAAACAGCAACAAGAGACCAAGACTGTGGCATGTAAACAATGTCGTTCATGACACGGATGTCATGATTCTAATGTTATGACCTGTCATTTACGTTCGTCCAGCAGTCGTGTCGTGCCATAGCAGTTTTGGTATACATCCCATTAACGAAACGCGTGGCATGTAAATCATGCCGCTCACGACATGCGTGTCACGATTTTCATGTTCTTAGGACATGTAACCCATGCTCGTCATACATTGTTGTCTCACCACATCAATTTTGGTATGTATCAAGCTAACAAAATGGCCGCAAGAGCACAAAGACCATTGCATAAAAATAATGCCGCTCATAACATAGATGTCATGATTCTCATGTTATGACCTGTCATTTATGTTTCTTATGCAGTCATGTGTGACATACAAATTTTCCTATACACCCCATTAACGAAACGGCCAGGAGAACACCAAGACCGTGGCATGTAAATCATGCTGCCCATGACATGCCTTTTATATTCGTCATGCAGTCATGTTGTGACATACCAATTTTCGTATACATCCCATTGACAAAACGGCCAGGAGAGAACGAAGACCGTGGCATGTAAATCATGCCACTCATGACATGCATGTCATGACATGCCTTTTATATTTGTCATGCAGTCATGTTGTGACACACCAATTTTCGTATACATCCCTTTAACGAAACAGCAAGGAGAGCACGAAGACCGTGGCATGTAAATCATGTCCGTGTCCTGCACGCCTCTTCTTTTGATTATGCTGCCCATGACATGCATCTCATGATTTTCATGTTCTGACCCCATTTATGTTCGGCATGCAGTCGTGTTGTGGCATACCAAATTTCGTATACATCCCATTAACGAAACGGCCGAAGGAGCACCATGACTGTGGCATGTAAACCATGCCGCTCATACACGCATGTCATGATTCTAACGTTATGACTTGTCATTTACGTTCCTCATGCAGTCGTGTTGCGCCGTAGCAATGTTGGTATACATCCCATTGCGAAACGCGTGGCATGTAAATCATGCCACCCATGGCATGCATGTCATTCTTTTCATGTTATAAGCTGTCATTTATGTTCGTCATGCAGTCATGTTGTGGCATACCAATTCTCGTAAACATCCCATTAGCGAAACAGCCAGGAGAGCACAAAATCGTAGGCGGATAGATAGATAGATAGATAGATAGATAGATAGATAGATAGATAGATAGATAGATAGATAGATAGATAGATAGATAGATAGATACGCTCAAAGTGGCCGAAGTTCGCTAAGAAATGCTTCGCATTTAAAACCGTGGGGACGTGTACTGACCGCGTTCTCACGGATGGACGATGGATGGATATTAGGAGCGTCCTCTTTATAACGGGGCGGTGGCCGGGCCACCAAGCTCTAGCTTTATTTCTTTTTCGTTTACACCCATTTCTTTTCCCGAATCACACATATTTTCACAACTAAATTTTTTCCTCGTCTATTTATTTTATCTATTATCGTTCTGCTGTGATGTAACAATCTTACCCGAACTACCTTGCACTTTTGTTTGCTCCATACTTTTGCGCCACCAATGCTCTAAGCGCCTTTTACTTATATCTATCGCCGGCATGTTCAGCTTTCCCCTGTTACTCCTGAAACCCATGGCCTCCTGTAGGGTAGTGTCCACAGCTACACCTGGGTGGACATCTGTACATTCAATCAAAATATGGTCTGTCGTTGGGAGAGCGCCTCTAGCGGCAAGCACGTGAAGCAGAAACGGTGGCTGTTCTGTCAACGCGCGACGGCAGCGAGGATGGCGAGGTCATCCACAGCGTGACAGGCGACAGCTAGTGCTGCTTTGCATTGTGCCTTGTATCCGATCCTGTATTTTTCTATCCGCCTGTTCACTTTTGCGAAGCCTTCTGTTATGTTTTCTATTGAAGACTTAAAGAGTCTTCATTACTCCTGCAATCCCGGCCGCGGCGGCTGCATTTCGATGGAGGCGAAATGTTGAGGCCCGTGTGCTGTGCGATGTCAGTGCACGTTAAAGAACCCCAGGTGGTCGAAATTTCCGGAGACCTCCACTACGGCGTCTCTCATAATCACAGCTGGTTTTGGGACGTTAAACCCCATAAATCAATCATTACTCCTGCGGTGCGTGGAGCCGCGATTTGGAGCTCGTGCCACCGGTAACGGACAGTGTGTGCGATCGACAGCCATTTCGGTGGGTTGCACCGGCAGCTGCATAAAGGCTGGCTTTTCAAAGAAGAAAAATACGCCGGATCGAATATCTCGTGCGAAGACAACCTGCACGGACAAACCTCGTTGTGTTGCGCAGCGTATGTTTGTGCTCTATGAAGGCTGGACACTATAAGCAAGTCGCAACGCTCCATGAAGGTGCAACAATTGCTGTCGTATAAGCGCACTGCGATTGCGCGGCTGGTTAAGTACGCTTTTGAAAAACGTGTCAAATGATGTGCTGCCCGCGGTTCTTACCCTGAAAGTGGATATAGAAAACGGGCTTCCAAACAACGCGCTGTTTTCAAAGCGGCGGCGCAGCTTCTTATAAACTGAGAGGCCAGTATTACGCGTGAAACGCGTGCGTAACGTGCATACGAGCATAAGCATTTTGTTATTTTCAGGTCAAAAGTCTTTGGTGACGAAGCCCCTTGGGAGACATCACATTTAAGAAACGTGATAAACAAAATGCTGCAGGCCAAACCTAAGCGAGAGCTTCCTCCACATTTGAAAACGGCTGGGTCATCCATATTTATTTTTTTATTTAGTAGTGCTGTCAATCCCGTCAGGAATTTTTACAGGTATGGGTTAGAAAAGTCTACCGGCATTGTGGTGCAAAATTATACAATTAAAGCTACATAAAATGTGATTAATGTGAAAATGATGATTGGAAATAATAATCTTAATGGGCCTATGTTATCAAACGATGCAAAAATAAAGACGATGGGCATGCACATAAATTATCAAGCTGATAACAATTTCCACCATTTTATACCACAAATTTTGAATATACAGAAGGAAAGGAGAGTAATAGACACAATACAGATAACGTTTCTAACGTGTTGCTGATAGCACGGCCTCGCCAGCAAGTTAACGAATTTGTCGACAGTAGGCTGCGCGACCGCCGTCTCAGCTAGAGTGTTCCACTGCCGAACAGACCGCGGGAAGAAGCAAAAACTAAGTGGTGCAAAAGTATTCCTGGAGTGTAAGGTGGTGCTTATGGCCGGTTTCATTATAGTGTTGAAAGAAATGTAGGTGGCTGTTTCCAATCTAACCTTGTTATGTATGGTGGGGTTTTGTGGTAGTGTTGAAAGAAATGTAGGTGGCTTATTCCAATTTAAAGGGTCCCTGAAACGTTTTTTTTTTTTTGACATTGCGTCACTGATGAGGCAACACAATTGTGAAATCATTCACACCATAAACAAAGCAAAGCATGGTAGGCAGCTATGGGCTTATTCTGTCGCCTTCCTCCTTACCACTGCTGTTTCTCCTCAACTCGAACTGCTGCGGAGTGCGCGCAGCGACGGCAGCGCCTCCCGCGTGAGCCGCTCTGCCGAGCCCTCCGTGGCGACATAGCGCCCCGATATCCTTACTGAGGTCGCCCGCCTCGGCAGTGCTAGCCTCTGTAATAGAGCGCCGGCGACTCGTGTGTACGCCGCAGGTGCCGCGACGATACCGTTGGCTGAAACGAAGGAGCACGTTGTAGAAGTACGTTGTTCGCAGTTAGGTTGGGAAAATTACGTGCACGTGATGGCTAGGGGGCCAATCAGCGACCTCCCATTCCATCGGTCGTTGGCGGGGCGCGTTTGAAAACACCTTTTGGCGAGCCGCTGCGATCTTTTCCGACGCACGTGTTGAAAACCTCATTGTAAATTCCACACATTACACAGAGCGCTGAAATTCGCCCTCAAATGATCCTAATGACTCGCTCTACTGAATCACCATGTTTGCACAAAATCGTCAAAACCGTTTGAGGGTCCCTTTAACCTTGTTATGTATGGTGAGGTACATATGAGGCGTCCAGTTTCAGGAGCCGCATTGGCACATATACACCTGAACTGGTGTGGAACCGCTACGCAGGACGGCAGGCACCACTGAGAAATACGAGCCCCATCGCGGACACGGAGAACATGAATTAACAGAGGTGCCGAAAAAATCACACCTTTGAAACTCTTCCGCTGGCATTGCTGCAGACAACGGCAGCAAATCACTGTGGCACCGCAAAACATAAAGCACGGCGAAAACAAGAATCGCAAAGGAGCAACGCGGCGGTCAACACGAACTTTGCGGCAAGAGCCACCACGGCCGCACTGAAGCGGCGGCGCGCGCGGTTTCCTTCGAAGGGAAGCTCGCGCCCCTCTCCAAACCAGCCGTGAGCCACCAAAAATATTTCGGACGCTCGCCGCTAGTGGCGCCCCGAGTTCACTTCCGGTGCGCATGCGCAGCAGCCTCCCGTGAAAAAGGTTCATTGCGTTGTTTTGGATGCTGCCGCGACGGCTGGGTTCACCGCTTGCTGTACTTGAAGACGGCCCGCAGAGAACGCTCGTGCAGTGACGCACGGGAAGTTTCAGGAATCCGTGGACCGTCGTCCTGTGTGTCATGCGGTGTGTGTGTGTGTGCGCGCGCGCGTCTGTGCCGCTTTTGTGTCAAAGAACTTCTCGGCCGCACCAACGCAGCGGGAGGGGTGCAGCAGCACGCAGGACACTGAGACCTGCTGCCAGCAGGTACAGGCTGCCCGTGAAAAGGACGGGACCGGAAAGAGTGCATTTATTTGTACTGTTGTTTTCAGTGAGCCTCTTCGCCGGATCGCACGTTTTATTCCGTCTCCAGGAATCATCTGATGCAAACTGGGTGTCGTCACCCTTTCCCGCGGAGAAGGGACGTGACCTCCCTCCTTCGAGGGCGGAGACGACATTTGTTGTTTATTGGACACCATCGTAAATATTACTGTATATAATAAGAGCGCAAACGCGCTCAAGGAGCTTCTCATCATGATCATGTAAATAAACATCTCTCTTCTCACACGTCATCGTCTCCGAGTCCGCTCCTACTTCGGCAGCCTCTCCTTCGAGCTGGGATGTGGAAACGTCAACCTGGGAGCGCGAAACACCCAGGACTGCCTGCCCGACTCTTCCACCAGCATCCCAACAAGAGGCAGGCAAAAGGTTTGATGGAGCGCCGAAATTAAAAAGTTCGCGGGCATAAAGTGTTACCAGCTCGCTTCAGGATAGGGTGGATTGGAAATCACTGGGAGAGGCATTCTTCCTGCAGCGGATTTAATATAGGCTGATCATGATGACTTCCATTCTGATACATACTCATTACATGAAATCCATTCTGGGTACAACTAATTAAGCGAGGCTTTATTAAGTTACCATAATTAAGCACCGTGTAAGTAAGCCTAGACTGATCTCGCCAAGTTTAAGGTGCGACTAATTAAACCAAACATGATTAAGCGATGGGTAATTAAGTAAAGTTTTATTAAGCCATGCCTGACTAGTTTGAAGATAACTAAGGCAGGCCTAGTTAACCTAAGTTTTTATGAGTCAACTAACATTAATATGACAACATACAATACAAAATGGTCATATAATTACACATTGAGAAGTCCCAAAGTAAAAGCTGTTTGGGGATCTAACAAAATATAAGTGAGAGTTAGTAGAATGTTAAGATTCAGCCAGGCCTAAATAAGTGAGGACTAAGCCAAGCCTAATCGCACTCAGATTTATTAAGCTATGCTTACTTAAATGGTCAGGCATTTAAGGCTTAATCCATTTTGATTCGCATTCGTCCCCTTTAGTCAACCCTAATCTGCTGTAATCATTCTTAATACACTCAAATCTCTCTTAATCTATCGAAATCTGCTTAGTATGTCATAGTCCACCTCAGTGCACTTTGATCTGTCTTAACGAAAATGCACCTAATCAGCTCTAATCCTCCCAAAATCCACCCTCTTCCGGCCTAGTCCCTTATCCAAGAAAGATTTTGGGTTGGACTCCAGTCGTGGTCTTGAGCTCGAAGCCAAGAAGGTGGCGCATTGGAGTACCATAGGGTATGAACCCATGTACAATCACTGATCAATGATTGATCAATGTTTGGGAATCATTTCTTATAAACTGCTGGCAACCATTTGTTGGCTCCTTGGGAAGCGATATTTATGCTGTATTTTGCACCGCACCGTTCGTCACGACACCGAGGTAGTTCAAGGGACCTTGCAATGGCATATCTATGTGGCTTGTGCATTAACAAATGCATTTTTACATATTTCCAGCACCTATAGACCTTTTTCATAAAAGGGCGCCTCTAGCGCCGAACGCGCGAACTACAGCGAGCTGCCATGATGAGGGCAGACTAGCAGACGACGCGAGCCGGTGAATGTCAACGCGCGAGTACGTGATACTTCAGCACCGCCGAATACAGAATTCCTCCTGTTTTTTATTGGGGTGCTAACTGTTCGAAGCTATTGTACGATAATCCAAGCGTTCGATGTGTTACCATTGCGGTTCCCGTGGCAAGAACAGTGAAGAGGTTATAAATTTAATTAGAAGCCAGAGGAGCTGTGGCGCACCACACGCGGTTAGAAAAGGGTGTGTGTACTCATAACTATATCGTAATGGCCATGACCATAACCTTGTGATTATGGAGGCATGTACACTAATTCGTTTGGCTACAACCTTATGGATTATTGGATAACTTTATATCCACAGACGGCCGCTGCTGAGTCATTTAATGTTGTAACCTACTCTTGTAGCCCAAACTATTTGAACCGATTCTTGTCTGGTGTATTATTATAAGGGGCGGAATGTCCGAGGCTTTCTGCACGTCAAAAGGTTTTTCATTACCTCTGAGATCGGCCGACGGTTTTTCCCCTAAGGACGACAAGAATGCACTAAAGCTATAGCCTCGTACGGCTTCAAGTTTTAAAAACCTCTTTAGCAATGATGGAGACGAACTACAAAGCATGATTGATGACCTAAACAGGGGAAGTATTAAAATTGGATTAAGAATGAATACGCAAAAGACCAAAGTTATGCTCAATAGCCTAGCTAAGGAACAGGAATTTAAAATCAACAATGAACGTTTACAATGTGTAAACGAATACGTATACCTGGGACAGTTAATAACAGGAACTCCTAACCATGAAAAAGAAATTCTCCGTAGAATAAGGTTGGGCTGGAGCGCATTCGGAAGGCATTACGGAATCATGACTGGAAACTTACCGCTCTCACTAAAGCGAAAAGTATTCAATCACTGCATTCTCCCAGTACTAACGTACGGTGCAGAAACGTGGAGGATAACGAAAAAACTAGAGATGAAACTAAGGAGCACGCAACGTGCAATGGAAAGAAAAATGTTAGGGGTAACGCTAAGGGATAAAAAACGAGCGGAATGGATCAGAGAACAGACAGGAATAGCCGATATTATTATGTCAATTAAAAGAAAGAAGTGGACCTGGGCAGGACATGTCATGAGGAGGAAAGATAACAGATGGACAGTAAGAGCAACGGAATGGATACCAAGAGAGGGAAAACGTAACAGAGGCAGGCAAAAGGTTAGATGGAGCGATGAAATTAAAAAGTTTGCAGGCATAAAGTGGAACCAACTCGCTCAGGATAGGGTGGATTGGAAATCGTTGGGAGAGGCCTTCGTCCTGCAGTGGACCTAAACAGGCTGATGATGATGATGAGTTGTAAACAAACGCCTCCGTACAATAAATGAGTAAAAACACACTTGTCAATGGGCTCTCATTCGTAAACGCGCTGCACATAGGAAAGTTTCAGTGGGGCAAGCTGAGCTTTCTTTTCCTTTTTATATTTTTTTATATGTGGATTGCGATGCGCGAGTCTGAAGGCTCGCTAGGGCAGCCGGAGCCAGGGGCCACTGCAAATATAATACGCTGCAAACAAAAATAATGATGCGTGCATTTCCTAGGCGATGACCACAGCCACGAACAGTACCGTGAATACCGACAGCATTTATCGGTGCATGCAAGAAAGGTTGACAGTCTTGCCAGAAAAGTGATTAGGCAGTATTCTCGCCAAATGCTCTTGCAGAGTTCGTCAGTAAGGTTAAGACAAGCGTTCTTCATCATATAAATTCTCAGGTCGATTTTTCTCTTTTACCTGCGGTCACGTTCTGTAAGCTTTTTGCCAACAAGCTGCGCGGACACCAGTCCAGGCCGTTCGGAGGGGCCCGGGAAATGACTAACAAAAGCAACCAAGCTTTGCTCAATGAACTTTATTGAAAAATACTTCTTTCCTGCTGCGGAACGTGTACGACGACCCTCGATATACAATGGTGCCCCCTCGGTGTTCCCTGCGGGAGAAAAAAACGAAAACATCCCTAGTCAGTGCGAACACAAACATCGCTGCGTACACAGCACCGGCAGCATGTTTATGTGCACCCACAGAACGGTAGCGACTCACCTTTCTTGTTCCTAGGAAGCACGAAAAGTTGATGTGGCAACGAAAACCTCGCCATAATACCGCGAGCCGTTTTTCTCGTTCGGGTGGTGCCAGGTGTTGATGGTACACGCTGCCGCAGACGTTGACAACGCATGCTTTCAGGTTTATCATCGTCCTGCGACCGAGCCACTCTGCCCGACCAAACCTTTAGTGGGCACAAAATATACCACTCACTGTAGAGAAGTCCTTCGGGGGCACGAAAACACTGCAAAAAAAAAAAAGCAGCTTAGCAAACACAGACGATGATATTCGGCGGATCACACGGGAACGAGCTGCCAGCACACTCGCGCCTTGCCCCAGCTCTGCAGCGAAGCCTTCATGATGGCGCCCCGCGAACCCATAATTCCTTGCAAAGCGAAACTGACGAAAAGCCCACCACCAGGTGCCGTATTTATGAAAAGGGTCTATATTGCCTATAGGCGCGCCTACAACGCCAAGAAAAGCAATCACACGGCATCCGTGCGCTTTCGGTTAAAAAAAAAAAACAGGCAGATTCCCCGTGCAGTGGGAATCAAGCAAATGCGAAGTACGCATCAGGAACGTAAAATGGATCAGCATTGTCTCGTTATACCGATTTTGGTACATATGAAGGTAACGAAATAGCCGCAAAAGCCTCAAGACTGGCATGTAAACTATGCCGCTCATGACACGCATGTCATGATTCTAATGTTATGAGCTGTCATTTACGTTCGTCATGCAGTAGTGGTGTGCCATAGCAATTTTGGCATACATCCCATTGACGAAACGCGTGGCATATAAATCATGGCGCTCATGATATGGAAGTCACGATTTTCATGTTCTTGGAACTTGTCACCCATAGTAGTGTATACATTGTTGTCTCGCCATACCAGTTTTCCTATATATCACGTTAATGAAACGGCCGCAAGAGCACCAAGACCGTGGCACGCAAATCATACCGCTCACGACATATCATGATTTTTGTGTTACGACGTGTCATTTATGCTCGTCATGCAGTCACGTTGTGCATACCAATTTTAGCATACGTCCTATTAACGAAAAGGCCAGGAGAGCACCAAGACCGTGGCGCGTAAATGATGCCGCTCATGACATGCATGTCACGATTTTCATGTTGTGACCTGTCGGTTGTGTTCGTCATGTAGTTATGTTGTTGCATACCGATTTTGGTATACATCCCATTAACGAAACGGCCAGGAGAGCACAAAGTCATAGGCGGCTAGATAGATAGATAGATAGATAGATAGATAGATAGATAGATAGATAGATAGATAGATAGATAGATAGATAGATAGATAGATAGATAGATAGATACGCTCAAATTCGCCGAAGTATGCTAAGAAATGAAGTGTTCGCATTTAAAAACGCCCGCTGCGAAGGGGCCCCGCACACGGGTGCAGCAGGCGCAAGCAAACAGGTTATGTCTGCCATCGGGCAATAGCAGCGATATGTTCTGTGACGAAACAGCATTGACAGGGAAGGTACGTGAAGAGAAGCCTCTTTTTGAGAAGAGTACTCCTCCCAAGGTGGAAACTTCGTGCTCCGTTTGTGAACGCTACGCATTGTGGCTGACTGCAGAATTGGGCTGAGGTGTTCATTACAGCGTACGCTAGCCACAATGTTTCTGCACCATGGTTCAGAACTCCTTTAAATGTCTAGAAACGCGTACTAATTAGGGTCAACAGAATGTCACATATCAGAGACCAAGACCTTGGAAATGTTTACGGCTTGGTTTTGCATTCTTTTGTATTATTCCTTGAGGCCTCTGGTGAACAGAAGAAAAATGGGGAGACAAGAAAAGAAAGCAACCCCTACCGCTTGCGGCTCCTAACAGTGCGACATGGAGCACAAAGGTCAGGTCGCTGTCGCCACGGCTTTAGTAATCCATCTGATGTTGACACCACTGGATACTCCTATGTGTCATTACTCCCAAGTTTCCTGTTCTTTTGGTGGGGTTTTTGAAATGTGCCATGTAAATTGGTTTATGTTAGATTTTAGGGGGCTTAATCGCACACATGCACATACCGACCATTACCATGGTCCCCAATAACGAATCTTTTACGAAGGAAAATAAATTCATCATAGTGTATTCATGGTGTCTTCACCCCTCTAATTTCAGTGAACTTGTTCGGACCGCTAGGTTAGTGGCGACAACAAAGCTCTCTAAAATTTTCCTGTGTGACATGAATATGGACCTTCCAAATGAGGTAATAATATCTGTTGCGCACAGTTGTTCATTGCGCAGTACCACATCTGGCTGGCGGCAGACACCCACGGAGTGCTGGTCCTCGTGCCTGGCTACCCTGTGCTCAATGTTATGGTCACTTCTCTAGTGTTGGTGTGCGTGGCACACGAGGTGCATGTGCTGACGGGACACCTCATGCCGCTGGCTGTGCCAGCTGACTGGAAGTACCTGGTGCGCAACATGGTTGTCTTTGGCCTACTCCTGGTGCCCATCGGTGTCCACGATGGTATGTTCTGACCTTGGGTGAAATAAATCCTGACAAGTTGCTGAGATGAAAAAGCACGTCTTCACACTGTCGCAGTGTTTTTTCTAAAGCTCTGATGCGCGTAGGTGTGCTGTGGCGCCTCACATAGGCCCTCGCGTTCAAAAATATTTATTTGCAACGTGGCAAGACTGGTTCATTGGGGAAAGCTATACTTTCTTGGGCTTGTAGGCACTGTTAAAGGAGTACTGACACGATTTTTCGGCGGCTCAAAATGTACATTTTTTTGTTTTCTAACGATCTATTAATGCCCTCCGCACACGGAAGCCAGGAAACATGTACAAAATATCTTAGTTTGGTCTTAAAGTTTTCGTCATCCAGCACTGCAAGCCAGCCCCAGCGCAATAGACACTACGATGACGTATGAGCACAGTCTATTAAAAATCGCAGAAGTCACTGTCAGAGTCACTGGGCGACCGCGAAATTGTTGTTTGCGTGCTGTACGTGTAATTGACCACAGACAACAGAGTTGCAGCGACACTAGCATGAATTGCTTTCCCTGCGTGACTCATACGTACAGTGGTCAACTCTCATATCTATAACGACGGAGCGTCGTGCTCGGAACTGCACTAGCGACATCTACAGTTGGAAACGGGACACATCTGAGCATGTGCAGCACCACTGACGCACCTGCCTTGCATTCTCGACTCTTGGTTATCACCGCGGGTGCAACAACCGCTTTGGCCGTCAGTAGCGCTGTCAACGGTTTAGCGCAATAGCAAAAAAAATAAAAAATACCCGAAGCGTATTCTTGGCAGCGCCCGATGCAGGCTGTGCCAGGGGCCGGACACTTCGACTAGTTTCGGTATTGGATATAAAGCGTTGGCCATTGTTTTGGTAGGAAGCGAAAATTCATCAACGTTTGTATGTGTGGCCTTATCTTTGCAACCTACGCATGAATAAATTAAAGTTATGCAATTTTGTGTGGAAATGAATGATGTCCTCGGGTATTTTCTTTTAACACCCAGACGCTGCATTCGTTGCGCCGACGGGCGGCGCTTTCGCTCTTATCTCTTCTGCTGCCATTCCGTCCGTCTGCTCCTGCCGTTTTCACTGTGCACGTGTGGGATTTCTTTAAAGTGCTTTAAAGGCGAACATTTCGGTGTTTGTGAGTACGAACGCGCTCAAAATGTTGGCGAAACTAGGAAAAGGACACAAGGCGTGCTGCGGTGCTTTTTGGTGCCACAACTCGGGAACAAACAGCGCAGCGAAATTTTTCCATTTTCCAGCGGACGAAAGGTAAGTAAGTACACTTTTTTGTTCGGTACGAAGAAGCGAGGGCTATCCTTATCAAATCGGCTACAGGGCGAACCGAAAGATAGACCTATCCTGGGGTACGTCACGAAAGGGCCGTGACGTCAGCCACGTGACCCTAGCGCGCACGAGCGAACTGACTGGTTGGCAAAACATTCCAGCGTTCGGCGTGGTTGCATGCTGCCGTACGGGTGAACCGAGTTTGTACTCGTTTGTTTTGTGCCCGTGCACCTGGCCGATTTGACATGGTGGTTAGCTTTTGCGATGGAGGATATGCCAAACGCGCGATAAAAGGCAGCGGCATCGGGTCCTTGCTTTTTTTTTTTTTTTTCCTTCTCGATTTCCGAAGTCCAAACGAAACAGTGACGGAAAGCGTGTGTGCGAGCTGTGCGCTGTCTAAAATAGCAGCCGTCAGACAGCAACAGGATTTTTGGATAACATGTCATCGCTGGTAAGTGCTAGCCTGTTACCTAGAGCTTTTAGGCGTTTTGTTATTTGTGCTTCCGCAGCATTTGGAAACATGTATCAACTAGGATGCCGCACCTTGATTTTCCGAGCACCCGGAGCGGGTAGCTAGCGTGTTTGCTTTCAATGAGACTAGCGCTGAAACAAAAAGGAAGAAATGTGAGCGTTTTGAAGGCACTTTGAAACGGAAGCATTCCTCCAGTAAGCGGTGGTATTTTCTCATTTCGCGCTCACTTTGCTGTAACTTGCGTCGGGCTAGCACTCCAAAGGAAAACTATTTGTGCTTTCGGACGCGGCAGACAGTACCAGTCTCGTCTGTTTTCGACCGTATAAGTGTTTAGTTCCTGAGCACAAAGAACGGAAGGAAATGCAAATGAGCGCTACAACTCAACCGACCATGCAAGTACAGTGCGCAGTGTGAACGCTGCCTGCAGCTCGTAGGACATGGCGGTGGTTCTCCGTGGCGGTGTTTGCTTTGAAAGACATGCATTCCATGCCTAGTTGGCAAAAGTTGCAGTGTTCGGCGTGGTTCCATCCTGCCGTACGGATGGACCATGTGCGCGAATACCTGGCCTCTTTGACACGGTGGTTAGCTTTTGCGCTGTAGGATGTGCTAAACGCGCGACAAAAATAAGGCAGCGGCATCGTTTATTTTTTTTTTCTTCTGGATTTTCGAATGACAGCAGTCGACGGAAGGCGTTGGTTCCTCAGTTCGAGACAAGCACTAGATGCACGTGGCCTTTCACTAAGAGTACGCTTTGAGCGATCAGTAACGCTTCATGGCCTCTGCATTGTACGGGCTAGGCATGCTCGCGAGGTACACACAGAGCCGAACGTTTGGTCGAGGTTTTAGGGTCATTCTTCCATTCCGAAATGGTGTAGGGGTATGGATACTGCATTCCACGAACTTGCAGCTTCTTTTCGACAAACCGCCGGCGCTCAACCTCGGGATGGGACAGTACCATCGCGTGCAAAGCCCGAGCAAACTGCAGGAGCCGCCGGAGCGCCGGAGCTTTTTGCCAACCACTGCGAAACTGGTCCGCCGCGATGTCGATGGCGATGCTCTGCGTGACGTCACATTGTTGACAAACAGGGACAGGTCTAAACAGTGTGTGTGCGTTTTTGTTCTTTTTTTTTTTTTTGGCATTGCGCATTTTTCAGTAATGTCGCAAGCATGTAAAGCTACTTGTGGACAGTTTCTCGTGAGCCGATTGACGCCAGCCGACGCGCAGACAGAAATTTCGCTTCGGTATCGGTTTTGTTAGCGGTGGCTCTTAATTTCTTTTTCTTCGAGAAGAAATCGCGCAAAGTATGTTCGCCGAATGCGCTTCTTCGACGAACTGGTTCGGCCTTAGAGCATTCCGACGACCAGTTCCTTGTGGCGACTCTACCACATTTGAATGCTTAAGAAATAAGCCCCCAAAATCATTTACGTAGCGGCGACTGCTTACATTCCGTGTAACGTGAAGTTCGTGTCACCTGCTCTAAGGCCCAGCTGCGCCTTGCTTTTGAACCTGTGACACGTTTTTTTCTCCCTTTTTCGCACTCTATATTAGTGTCACTTTTACGTGTTGCTTATTGATTTCCATGGTGGTACTTGTTTCATTTTCTAGGTGTGACGTAGGGCGAAATTACGCCGAATGGGCAGACCGCGAGGGACTCACACAGGAGCAACTGTACGACGGCTACTGCCTCTGTTCGGACCACTTCACCGAAAGTGCCTACGCGAACCCTGCCAAAACAAAACACTTTAGCGTATTGCGATGTCTGCGCAAGCAGCGTGCAAGGTATTGTTTTTGTGCAGACATTCATAGCTCACATTGTCTCGCTATAATTCACTGCTGCGAACACGGAATTTTGAGATCTTGTACCTGATGTGGTGAAGTTGCACAAGTACTAATAGTACTCGGCATTTTTGCCATGCATACTTTCATTTTAATATCAAATGAGGAGGAAGAAGCTCCTTCTAGAAAAGTTAGAAATATTTTAGTAAGTCAAGAAAGCACGCTGTGCCACAAGCAAGTGTACCAGCAAAGTTGAGGCGCTTTCACCGGTTTGTTAAGGCGTCTTCGAAAGTCAAATGACAAATTACCTCCAGCCAATTACAACGCTAATAGTACCGCTCAGATTTGTCCTATGCTTCCAACATTATGTATGAAGCCGAGCTTATGAGGTCTATAAAGTAAATGCTTTATATGATTCAGGTATATTAGAGTGATGTCTTGAAAACCGGTCAGAGTAGGCTTGTTCTGAGCTATATGCCCAGGCTGATTCATTAAATGCTGTAGATCTGAGTTACTTCTGTGAACATTTTTCCATGTCCCGAAGGTGCGCGTTCTGTAATACCTTTGCGCATGACTCTGTCCTAGCCCAGTTTCCAATGATGATTAATCATCGGCACTTACCTATACTGCATTTCTTTTCTCAATGGAAAGCTCTGTCTACAGGGTGTCATTTGTTGTTTGATGTTGTAGGATTGTGATACTCACGCCTCAACTGTATATGGGCATTACAGAATACATGGGCATTACAAATTGCGAGGAATAACTGCAATGTACTACTGTAAAATTCTGTAATGATGCCCTGTTAGCAATGCTACAGCTTTGAAAGAGGGTTTACGCGACGTATCGAGAAACATAGCCAAGTGTTATAACGTAAATATAATTCACTCAGTATGTAATGGTACATTAGCACACGCTGAGTTCTATAGGAAGTTAGCTTGCTATAGAAGGTTATTTCGACTGGCAAGCGTCATAGAAAAAGGAGCTGGTAGTGTTGGGCCCAATGTGCAGGTCATCCGCACTGCATGATCAGTTCATTATTCACAAACGTGTTACTATGAACCGTTTTTTCTGGAGAATTGTATTGTGTACAGGGGCCAATAAACGTGGTGACCCCTGCAGCGATATTCTTTATGCGATGAAGTGTGTGAAGACTTCTCTTATGCTTGTGTAACCGATACAGAATGCGAACATTTGTATTTATCGTACGAGATATACTGCTCTGTGCTATTATGGCATCTATTGAGTTTTATCGTTTGCAATACGCTGCTAATAAAATGAGTGAATAAACCACATTTTCTGATTACACCGTTTTCTTGCTCACACAAAACTGTCATGCTTCACGGCATGCTGGCTTGTGCGCATTGAAACGAGAAATATTTGAAAACAAATGCTTTTGTGGTTGTGCTGAAAGTCCGAGAAAATAGCAAACGAAAGTTGTCGAAAACAAGATATGCAGCAGCAACGCAACCTGAAAAAAAAAAATGCAAGTAGTCGTGCGCTCGTCAAGCGCATAGCACGACAAGAAGCTCGGCGCCTCCTCCTCTCTCGTCAACAAACGCGTTGCCGTAGCAGCATCAGCAATTTTTTTATTGTTTTTTGGTTTCACAGTTTGGCCTACCAAACACCAGGGGACAAACTGGTGCTAGTGGTGCTATTATCGCTTACCTGGAGGGTATAGTAGCTGACCTAGCCGTGGCTGTGCTGCGTTCTAATTCTCCGTTCGCTGTCACATTGTCCCAACAACAGATTTACGCCCACTTATGAACGGTATGAAGCTTTCCGTGTTTTTTTTTTTTTTTTTTTGCGTCAGGCTGCTCGGAAACTGTCTTTCGGCCGGTATAGAATTTTGCGCTTCCAACTGTGAATAGAGTGCTCGAAGCCTTTTTGTAAGGAAGGTCGGCTTGCTGATGCTCCCGGTCGTCGGCCAGAGAGGGCTACAACCGACGAAGGATCGACTGATCGTCGTATGTATGGGCAATCCAAACATTTAGTCGCAGTCGACGCACCGTTGGGGAGTTACAATTAATAGTGGGTTTACGAAATCAGGTTTACGAAATTAAATGACAGCACACGGCAATAAACGCAATGCGCTATGAAAAATTCACAGAGCGATGCGCGATATACAATATGCGGCGCATTGCCGGTATGATACGATACCGCAAACGGAGAATAAGTACGCAGTATAAAACGCGCCGATCCGGCTGATTGCACTTTTTTTTTCCGGCGCTATATGGCTGACAGCGCTTCTGCCGGCCAAAGCAGTTGTCGCCGCCCCGGAGACAAACGAGGACGGAAACTGCAAGGCAAGCGCGTCAGTGGCGATGCGCATGCGCGGATATGGGCCGTTTCCAACTGCAGATGTCGCTCGTGCAGTTCCGAGCACGACGCTCCGTCATTATAGAGATGAGTGTTGACCACTGTACGTCCGACTACGTTGACACGTCACTAGGAAACCGCCCCCTCGAAACCGAAAGTGGGCTTTTAAGGAAGCCGTATTAAAAATATATTCATTGTCTTGTCAGGCACCACGATAGTCATTTTGGGGTTCTTCACGCCAGTGCTTTCATTTACAGCAATAATACGAGAATGTCAAAAATTCGTGTCGGTACTCCTTTAAGCGAGCTGGCGAGCTATGAACTCAAGCTCTTATTCCCTATTGTCATTTTTATGCGCTTCATTTAATAGTTATTTCCTGGGGTAATTTCAGTAATCTGAATTCCATGTGAGTACCGTGTACCGTACCCGCTGACGTGCTTTGCTATGCGTCCAACGAATCTCACCATATTTCCTTGCTGGCATCCACAGCGTCCTTCCACTGTGACGCTCGCCCGCTACGCGGCTCTCAGTGCCGCCTGCCTGAACTGCTACATTGACTGTACAAGTCTCTTACGTTCACGACTTGGACTTGTTAATGGACAGTGCAAGAACTGCCACTCACTGTACTGTCCTTTAATTCTCCAGATTACGTTTCGATCGCGCTGCGTGCTGGGGGGGTGGAGCCTCTGTAGCAGCGTAAAAGCCAGCCTGGGACAAGTGCCGCGTGGGCGCGGGGCAGACTGGAACGCGCTGGTGCTCATTCTGGCTGGACGCTGCAGCCGCTCCTTCGTCCACAACGTCTCGGATACGTCATGTCGCTGCTACAAATTGGTGGCCCAGACACACAACGCTCGGTGGCAGATGCCGAGTCCCTGCCACGCTGAGCGTTCATCCATGTTCGAGGCCCACTTCGACCCGCCACTGCCACAGTTTCGATCCGCTGGTGTCGAACTATGGTTTACCCGGTTCGAGGCGGCTCTGGAATCCAACATCTGCATCGAGGAGTTGAAATTCAAGGTGCTGCAGATTGTCACAAAATAGTGCCTATTTCAACGAGAAAGCCGGCGTCAGTCTTGAGCAGTAACTAGTATAGTAACGCGTTACTGGTAACTAGTTGCTTTTTTCAGTAACTCATAACCATAACTAGTTACTTTTAATTTAGAAGAACTTGTAACTGTAACACTGTTACTTTTTACACAGTAACTGTAAATACCGTTACAGTTACTTCCTTTTAAAGGAAGTATCCAGCAGCAACACTCCTTAAAAGCAGGACTCGGCAGTACCGCGATACAAGGCTATAGCGATGTTTCTCTTAAATACTTATAACCATCTGTACCTCTGTATCTAGATAAATTTGCAAAATATATTTGTGTCTCACTAGTGAAATACTTTTACGATGTTGTATCGCAAAGATGTGCATGACATGGACATCTCATGGCTCTCCTTTTCTTCTTATTTTTTTTAATGGGGTGACATGTTTCCAGGGCGGAAATGAAGACCTTTTTTTTTTCTACGAAGGCAAGCAAAGCACCGCCGGTCAGCGACAAAAAAGGGCGGCGAAGGGTTCTTCTCCCCGCACCCATGCATAGAAAGGTGCGCGACACAGCAGTATGGTCGGCCTAAGTGGCGAAAGTCACTGTTGTTCAGAAGCCGGTGCAGCGTTCTTAAGTTTTTTTTTTTTTTTTTTTTTTTGCGTGGCCAGCCATTTCTTCATGACCACCCGCGCGGAAACCACCTCGAAACAGGCGCTTCGCAATGCCTCGCACATATTCACTTCCCAAAGCGGCAGTACTTCCAAAAAGCACTTCACAAAGTGCCAGCAGCAATGGCTCGAAGGAGCCTATCCTCTTTGTCGCGTCTCAGGATGAGCTCCCATTTCACTTACGAGCCTGCAGCAATCCTTTGTTGCACCAAGCTGTCGCAACGTATTTTGTAAATAATTTCCCGACAATCAATAAAACAGGCGATACAGAAAATGTGGCATACGCAACGGTTGCTGATGTTGAGCTTTTGAGTGAGCCCCATTCCATTCTTTTTATCTGGAGCTTTGCTACGAGTAACTTCAACTAACCGCACGCCTTCATACGTTTCCGTTGAAAGAACAACACAATTTCGTTTGTGGTTCATTAGTCTTGTACAGTAACGTAAAAATAACGACGTTACTTTTTAACTGTAACAAGTTACTTTTGGAAGATGAGTAACTGTAGCATAGTTACTTTGCTGGCTTGGGTAACTGTAACACTGTTACTTTTTACTGGTAACGTGCCCATGACTGCCCGGCGTCGAGCTGGAGGGAAAGCCCAAAACAACAATAAGAAAAGCGGCGCGCACGGAAGAGGCGCCGAAGGTCACGCCGAATCTCCAAAAGGGGGAAACTTTGCAGAAAGGGTCTTATCGCGCGAGCGCGCGCGCAAGACCGATGTAAGGAGAGAGAGAGAGAGGAGGCGGAGAGTACACACCCACGCTCTTCGCGCAGTGAGTGGGAGAAAGAGGCGCCGTCCATCTACGAAGGACCGAGAAAGGGCGAGAAGGTTCCCAACATTGTGCGTGCTTGTATCACGTGGGCCGCCCCGAAACTTCTAGAGCGGCTTTCGAAGGCTATATAAACAGTCGACCACGGGCCGCGACCAGTAGCAAGTAGGAAGTAGAAGTAGCAACAATCGAAGTCGATTGATTGATTTGTGGGGTTTAACGTCCCAAAACCAGCTCCGATTATGAGAGACGCCGCAGTGGAGGGCTCCGGAAATTTCGACCACCTGGGGTTCTTTAACGTGCACTGACATCGCACAGCACACGGGCCTCAACATTTCGCCTCCATCGAAATGCAGCCGCCGCAGCTGGGATTCGATCCCGCGACCTTCGGATCAGCAGCCGAGCGCCATAACCACTAGACCACCGTGGCGGGGCAACAATCGAAGTCGTCTGTGGCTAAGCGAGAAGAAGAAGACGCTGTTCCACGAGCCAGCTGACAAGCCCTGCCTGCAAGCTTCGAGTTGAGAAGACGCCTCGAGTGACTTGGTGAATAGGACTCTTTTGTGTTTTATTCCGTGTTGCAGTGCATGAGCTTGTTTGTGTTTGTTGGTTTCGTGTAACGTTGTAACCCATCTGTGTTTGGCAGAGCCGTGTCTGTGAACACGTTTTGTGTAACTGCCTGTTTGATGAGAATATATTTGTTTTGTCTGATCACCCTTGGCTCTGACTCGGTCTTTGAACCACTGCGGGCGTTTTGCTAGTGTGCTGAAGGGGGCCAAAAATCTCATTATCCAAGCTTTCGTGGGATCTTTTTCGGGGAACCAAGACGTTGGTTCTTGGAATTATTTCCGGCGATCGCGACCCGTACCTCACAGCACGGGTAGAGTGTGGCGGGTAGAGTGTGGCGCGAGCGCCTGCTTGGGCGCGGCCGTTTCAGCGTGGAATGATGCGGTGGCGCTGGCGTCGACCAATCTTCCCGGGCGGATGGCTGGCAGGCGTTCCGCGTACGTGTTGGTACCTCTCCGTCGCGCAGAGGACGATCTCTTTCATTCCTTGTTATACCCCCTTTTTCAAAACTTTTAATGCAAATAAATATTATTTGACATTATTATTGAAGTTGTCGCCGACTGTATTGCAGCTTGAAATAGCGTAGCACATTGCACCGCATAACGAGCGCGTTTCCCCCCCCCCCCCCCTTTTTGTACAGCGTAGACTTACACGAGAAACCAGCTAGCCGGTACACATCGTAAGCCTCCCCCATCACCCCCTCCCCCTAGAAAAAAAAAGAAAGGAATGTGTTGCACATAAGACGGAGAACTCCTCGCCCGTTCCACGTAAAACACCAATGTTAAAATCAAATAAAGGGCGCGTTGCTTCTGGTTGCGTTCACTCACAACAAAAGCAGGCTTTATTGACATCGTCACTGTCTGAAGAACAGCAGAGTATTTCCAAAGCTCCCTTTCATTTTAATGTGGGAATGCGTTTATTGTTGTAGGACCCACAGAAATGCACATACGTAATACTGCAGAAAAACGCCTTCAGCGAAACATAGCAGTGCAAGATTTCGAGAGTTTAAATAAGCAACAGCACTGCAAAGCAGTCGTATTAACAATTGATAACGTAAAAATACAAGGTTCGCATACTTGTACAAACAATACATTTGCAATCAAAATTATAAAAAGCATAAAATTATAGAGCCAGGGTACACAATATAACATAAAACAAAACAGAACGGCAGAGCTTAGGTTGTCGTTCTAAAATGCATTTAAATAAAAAAAGATGATATTATGGTTGCAAAATCGTTTAAACCGACTCTAAAGCGGAACAATGAATCGGCTTAGTTCGAGTAATTGTGATGTGAGAACCCTAAAGCTGCTAAATTAATCATCACTGGTTTATTACAAAAAGATTCAAGATCAAATTTTATTTTCAGATTTAGCGTCAGAATTTGCACGTTCTCTTGCTTACAAACCTCTTCTCGGAAAAATCATTTCTCTTCTTGGTGCCCCTTTAAAAAATTAGGAGTGCAATAAAATATGCACGAAAACTGACATCCTTTATATGCCAATGCAGCAATTTATAGCCTAAATTTCAGGTGCTGCTGTGCGCTTCTTCGTTTCTCATCCCACGACTTGTTAAGACCCTTTATATATAAATGCATACGTGTGACCACGTAAAAGCTGATCAACTTAGCAGTTAATGGCTTGCAATGTTCGTTGCAACCAACACCCCCCATGCTTCTCCTGTTGGTCACTGCCAGTACATCCAAGATGCTACCTTTGTGTAAGTCACTCTTACTAAAACAACCAGTGAAAATGTCTTCAAGTTCACTAATAAAGCCAAAAATTTTCGGAGAAGGGTACAGAAGACAACCGAAATCACAAGATTTCACGTCTTTCGAAGCCTTAAAAAGGGATAACATGCGACTTCGTTGCACACGCGGATATGCAGTTGTGCAACCTGGCGCGTAACAATGGTTTAAACGTTGTTTTCTTGCCATTTCGCGACCGAAATAGAGATGCCGACTACAGAGGCTACCATGCCGCCGAGCAAACCTGGGTAGATTGGGCGATGGCAGCGCCGCCGCTACTTTCGCCGCAAGTTGGGCAAGGGGCAAGCAAGGGAAGAGCGTTGCGGTCGCGCCACTCAAAAGCTTCTAGTACACTCTAGCACAGGTTTGGTGACACAGCGCATTCTACCACCTGACCTCCAATGCCGCCTAAGATTCAACTGGTGCAGCCCAACCCTTTATGTGGACGTGCGAGAGGCCGTACTCAACTATTTTGGTGCTACATACCGCCCTCGGCCACCTGCACCGACATACTCAACATCAAGCTTTCAACTTATCTCGACATCTCCAACGTCCTGCTCGACACAGTCGGCGTCCCACAACTCTGTTTCTCCGCCGGTACCATGTCGCAAGCCTGCACAGAGCCTGGAAGCACCAACCTGAGTGCGTCGCGCAACATACCGTCCAGCAAGGATGCCATCAGGACGGCATCAGAAGAACGCGTGTCTGATGTCCCACGGCTGGAACCGCCCGGATATTCCACAACAACCACGCAAGCAGACGACCAGCATGACACCCCAACCAATAAGTATACGCTTATCAGTGGCGGTTGCACGACCATAGGTGCATCTTGTGGAGAATAACACGTGCGGTCATTTTCGTTTGTTTAATGTGAACGCCACTGTCACGTTCCTGTGAATCGCGCGTTTGCTTTGATTGATTGCAGCGATCACCCTTATCACTTTCTGTTACGCCTAACGCAAGCCGCGTTTATCTTGCATGTCACTTCGGCAACCGTGTCGACCATTCTTAAAACTTTGCATGCTGACGCGCACAGTTGAGTAATTTCTGGAATTCCAGAGATAACTCGAGAACGCGTTATGACGTGTGTATAAAAGCCGACGCATTGCGCCCCTTGTCAGTCTTTCTGTCGACCGACGACTGTTCGCGCCGCTATTCCTGTGCATTGCCATTGGCTTTGTTTTGCTGGGCACAAGTTCGCCCAATAAACAGTTAGCCTGACATCGCTTGAGTTCTGCGTGCTTCACCTTGAGTGCCATGTGCGTCACGACCACGTGACGTCTGGTGGAGGTGCTTCTCGGTCAATGTACCGCACGCCTTCGTTCAACCGTGAGCCAAGCCCACGCCGCCAGGAGGACGATTCCAACCCAGTACTTCGAGCTAGCCGCAGACAGCAAGGTCTCCCGCCAGAATACCAGCGGCTTCCCAACGAGGTCAAGACAAGGGCTACAACGAAACCAGCATCCACGATGACGGAAGCTTGGTCTCTGGCAACCGTGGTCGTGCACCAACCCAAAGAGCCACCTACCTTCCGTGGATCGTCATACGAGAACCCGGAAAGATGGTTGGACATCTACGACCGCGTCGCAACCCTTAACAAGTGGGACCCCGATGATAAGCTGTGCCATGTATATTTCTACTTGGAAGACGCCGCAAGGACTTGGTTCGAGAACCAAGAGAGAACGCTTAAACCTGGGACGACTTCCGCGCTGCTTTCCTGCCCAGCTTGTCAAGCGTCGTGCGGAAGGAAAAAGCCGCATCACTGCTGGAGACTCGCGTGCAGCTCCTGAATGAAAATGTAACGATCTTTACGGAAGAGATGACGCGACTTTTTCGCCACGCCGACGCCGACATGTCCAAGGAGAAGAAGGTTCGCCTCCTCATGCGAGGAGTTAAGCAGGAGCCTTTCGCCGGGCTAATAAGAAACCCCCCGGAGACTGTACAAGAGTTCCTCTCCGAGGGGAAGCACCAATGCGCACCCGCCAATACAATCGGCGCATGTCCCCAGACATTGCCGAAGTCCGAGGACTCGGCCCCGACGACCTACGCGAGATATAAGGGCTATTGTTCGTGAAGAACTGCGCGGGATGTTCCCGTCGTGTCAGCCTCAGGGTGCCTCCCTCGAACACATCGTTCGCGAGAAAAAATCCGCGGTCGCTGAATGTTCCCGAACCACCGCAGCCCAAACAGGAGGCGATGATCTACGCCGCTGCTGCACGCCGAGCTGCTGCCACTCCTCGCCCTCGCCAAGACCCAGCGCCTCCGCAATTTAATCGTCAGCCACCGCCACCACCTCCGACTCCATCCCGCTCGCCAGTAATCCAGCGCGTGCCGAGGCAAACTGACGTTTGACGCACCCCTAACCACCTTCCACTATGCTACCACTGGCGAAGCCGGGCGCACCTACCGCTACTGCCAGTACCGTGAGATGTGACTGCGTGGCTTCGACGTGAACGCGCCGCGTCCGCGCCCAGGTGAGCGACCTCGTGACATCGCCGACTACATTACCGGAGCGCAGTGGCAACGACGACGACCATCCCGTTCACCTTCGCCTGGCCGCTACGTCTCCCCGGACCGCCGCCAGTACACCGGCCCCTCCCGGGGCCGATCTCCAAGCCCCTATCCGGGAAACTAAAGGCAGCAACCGATGGAGGTGCGGTTGCTGCACGACGCAATGCCGAAGATCCATAATCAAAAGAAGAGGCGTGCAGGACACGGTGCTGTGCATCAGTTGTTAGTCGGCGTTCGTGTTGTTCACTGCTCTCCTTGTGTCCCTGTCCTGCACGCCTCTTCTTTTGATTATGGACTGTTACCAACTTGCTCAACTTTCTGTCCTTTTGAGCCGAAGATCCTCCGCCGCCGCCGCCGACGACGACGAGCACAACGCACGAACCCTCCCGACGTAGTCTCAGCACGGCGCCTGACCAGAGAGTCGTCACGACAAAGCCTCGCCGCCGAAATATTTGCCGACACGACATAGCAGCACCGGAGCAAGTCGACGCAGCCGTGATCCGACGTCGTAACCAGAACGACAGACAACGAACCACCATCCTCGACGTGATCATCGACGGCCACAGCGTCACCGCCTTAGTCGATACCGGCGCCGACTACTCTGTCATCAGTGGTCTCTTGGCCGCTAAGCTGAAGAAGGTAAAGACTGCCTGGGAAGGACCAGATATCCAAACAGCAGGGGGCCACCTTACAACATCGACTGGAACCTGCACGGCAAGTCATAATTGACAGCCAGACTTATTCGGTGAGGTTTGTGGTCCCGCAGCAATGCTCGCGAGACGGCATTTTAGGCGTGGATTTCCTGGACCATCATGGCGCAGTCATCGATCTAAAATCCGGGTCAATCACGCTGTCCACGGATAATGCAACGCCGTCTGATAGTAACGCCGCTTATCATGCCTTGAATGTGACAGAAGAGCAGGTAACCGTCCCGCCACTGTCCAGCGTCATCATTTCTGTCGGCACCAAAGTGCCTACCAACTTACAAGGCGCCATCGAAGGCGACCAGCACTTGCACCTGGACCGTCCGATGTGCGTCGCAAGAGGCACAGCCGGGCTGCATAACAGCGAAGCCAAGGTTATGGTGACAAACTTCAGCAACGAATATAGGCACCTGAAGAGGGGCACGACGGTAGCGCACCCAAGTCAATTCGTGGAAGTAAGCAAAGCCTTCGTCCTCACCGATTCTCGGGGACCCGCAACGACGACCGCAGTGTCCGCGCCCGCCTTCGACGTCAATCAAGGCCTTTCTAGGCAACAGGAAAAGGAGCTCAAGGCCTTACTCCAGCAATAAAAGCACTGCTTCTCGTCGTCATCGAGGCTTCGTCAGACCCCTCTCGCGAAACATCGCATCATAACCAACGAATATACCCGTCCTCTCCGTCAGAGTCCCTACCGAGTTTCGCCACAGGAACGTGAGGCCATCAAGCAACAAGTCGATGAAATACTACGTGACGACATGATTCAGCCGTCACGAGTCCATGGGCATCACCCGTGGTGTTAGTGAAGAAGGATGGAACCCTACGTTTTTGCGTCGATTATCGTCGCCTGAACAAGATCACGAAGAAAGACGTGTATCCTCTCCCACGGATAGACGATGCCTTGGATCGACTCTACAACGCAAAGTATTTTTCGTCGATGGACCTCAAAACCGGCTTCTGGCAAATCGAAGTAGACGTGAGAGACCGAGAGAAGACTGCCTTCATAACACCAGACAGCCTGTTCGAGTCTAAGTTCATGCCCTTTGGTCTTTGCTCGGCGCCTGCGACGTTCCAACGGGTTATGGACACAGCACTGGCAGGCTTGCCTCGTCTACTTCGACGACGTAGTCGTATTTGTTTCCAACTTCCGAACACCTCCGGCGCCTTGAAGCTGTTCTTCAGGTAATCAAAGCCTCCGGACTTACCCTGAAGCCAAAAGTGCCGCTTTGCATACGAGGAGCTGTTGTTCCGAGGCCACGTTATTAGCAAGGCGGTAGTACGCCTCGATCCGCAGAAACTCCTGCAATCGCCGACTTTCCTCCACCCACCGACAAGAAGGCAGTACGCAGATATCTGGGCCTCTGCTCTTATTACAGGCGCTTCGTCAAGAACGTTTCGCGGATCGCCGAGCCGCTGACGTACCTCACGAAGGCCGACGTCGACTTCAAATGGGAAACGCCGCAAGTCGAGGCATTTCAAAAACTAAAGCGACGCCTGCAAATGCCGCCAATACTCGCACACTTCGACGAAAAAGCCGACACCGAAATTCACACGGGCGCAAGCAGCACAGGGCTCGGCGTTGTGCTCCTGCAGAGGGCAGACGGACTTGAAAGGGTTATCAGTTACGTTTGCCGGTCACTTTCGAAGCCGGAAGCGAATTATTCCACCACAGAAAAGAATGCCTTGCCATCATCTGGGCTACCTGTACAGCAGGCCTTTAAACGTAGTGAGTGACCATCGCGCCTTGTGTTGGCTAGCTACCCTGAAAGATCCATCAGGGCGCCTTGCACGATGGAGTCTTAGACTGCAAGAATTTGACATCGCCGTCGTCGACAAGAGCGGACGAAAGCACTCCGACGCCGACTGCTTGTCTCGCGCCCCCGTTGATCCGCCGCCCCAAAATGATCAGGACGATGACTTTCTTGGGACCCATAAGTTCCGACGACTTCACGGAACACCAACGAACTGACCCAGAGCTTAAGAGCCTCATGGACTACCTGGAAGGCACGACCGCCGCCGTGCCGAAAGTATTCCGCCGAGGACTAGCTTCGTTTTTTCCTGCGGAACAACGTTCTCCTGAAGAACTTGTCGCCGCTCCGAGCCGACGACCTCCTCGTGGTGCCTTCAGCTTTACGTCCGGAGGTTCTTGAAGCTTTACACGATGACCCGACAGCCGGACACCTCGGTTTTTCCCGCATGCTATCAAGAAAACAAGAGAAGTAGACTATTGGCCTCGCCTCACAGGCAGCGTCGCCGATTACGTAAAGACATTCACAGACTGTCAGCGACGTAAGACGCTGACAACTAGTCCAGCCGGACTTCTGCAACCCATCGAACCACCTCGACGACCGTTCCAGCAAATCGGCGTGGACTTACTGGGGCCGTTCCCGACGTCGACTTCCGGCAATAAATGGATGGCCGTAGCGACTGACTACCTCACCGGCTATGCCGAAACAAGGGCATGCCGCCGAGGTCGCCAAGTTCTTCGTGAGAACATCGTCCTGCGTCACGGAGCCCCGGAGGTCCTCATCACGGACAGAGGTACGGCCTTTACGGCTGACCTAACCCTGGCGATCTTAAGGTACAGTCACACAAAGCACCGCCGAACCACTACCTACCACCCGCAGACGAATGGCCTCACCGAACGTCTAAATAAGACCATCGCCGACATGCTGGTCATGTACGCCGACGTCGAACACAAGATGTGGGACGCCATACTTCCGCATGTAACCTTTCCGTACAACACGGCCGTGCAAGAAACGACGCAGCTTACACCGTACAAGCTTGTCCACGGACGGAGCCCAACAACGACGCTTGACGCCATGCTGCCGGTCGGCACGGACGAAGAAGACCTCGACGTTGCCAGCTACCTGGATCGCGCCGAAGAAGCTTGTCAGCTAGCCCGCCTGCGTATCAAGAGCCAGCAGACGTTCGAGAGGCGCTACTACAACCTTCGACGACGCCACACCGAATACCTACCCGGCGACGTTGTCTGGGTCTGGACGCCGAGACGACGACGCGGACTGTGTGAGAAGCTCTTGCGCCGCTACTTTGGATCCTACATGTTACTCCGACGTTGTGGTGAACTGGACTATGAGGTCGTGCCCGATGGCTTAACATCATCCCGGCTGCGCCGTTCACGACCGTGGTGCGACTGAAACCTTATTACGCGCGGTGATTAACTCTGATTGCATGTACTCTCACTTGCGTGTTCTGTTTTTAGCATCGGGACGATGCTTTTCAGAGGGGGGCAGTGACATGTGGGATCGTTTTAGGGGCGAAGCTCCTTATGGTGTGGGCTTGTCCGCCGTCGCGTCGTCGTAGCCACCGCTAGTACTCGGAGCGCCCACTAGATGGCGCTGCGGCGCTCGCTCCAAGTGGCTGAGGTGCACGTACACCCACCACGAGTGTTTTGAAGTGCGGGCTATCCATTGAGTTTTTGGGTACGTATTGTCTTAGGGAAGTCTTTGTAGTACCGAGGGAAGTGTTTGTACTTAGGGAAGTGTTTGTAGTACCGTGGTTATTAGTTGGTACGGTTTTTTGGAGGGGTCAGTAACTTGTTTTTTTGGGTTTTTTTGCTTTCCTTTTTCTTCCACGTGGCTGAGGTGCACGTGCACCCACCACGAGTGTTTTGAAGTGTGGGCTATCCATTGAGTTTCTCGGTACGTATTGTCTTAGGGAAGTGTTTGTAGTACCGAGGGAAGGGTTTGTACTTTGTACTTAGGGAAGTGTTTGTAGTACCGTGGTTATTAGTTGGTACGGGTTTTTGGAGGGGTCAGTAACTTGTTTTGTTTGGGGGGTTTTTTTGCTTTCCTTTTTCTTCCTCCACGTGGCTGGGGTGCACGTGCACCCACCACGAGTGTTTTGAAGTGTGGGCTATCCATAGAGTTTCTTGGTACGTATTGTCTTAGGGAAGTGTTTGTAGTACCGACGGCCTTTGTTCTTTAAATAGTGTAACTCTTGTGCTACGAGCGGTCATGGTCAAAAAGACCGCAAAGGGTTCAGGGTGCGGGGCAGCTGTGAAAATGGAAGTTTGTGCGGAAGAGAAGGCAGAAGAAGCTGACGCAAAATGTAGACAGTGTGAGATCGAGGCAAAAATGGAAAAAATGATGGCTGCTCAGAGCGGACTTATGGACAGAATCACTGAGCTTGAAAATGCGTTGATAAAAAGAGTGTGAGAAAACGCAGGCCTTGGGGGAGAGGCTTAGGTTAGCAGAGGAGGAACTAGCCATGGTAGTTAAGGAAGACTATAGTCTTGGGTTTTTTGTGAAATTTTGTCTCGATCAGAGTCGCACAAAATGCGTTTTCCCGCATCGTAGAGCATTCCTCTACTTATTGCGCGCCTTCCTGAATAAAAATACGGTCTCTCAAAATTTTGCCCAAAATGCCAAAAAAGGTAAGACTATAGTATTGGGTTTTTTGTGAAATTTTGACTCGATCAGAAGTCGCTCTAAATACGTTTGGCCGCACCGTAGAGCATTCCTCTACTTCTTGCGCGCCTTCCTGAATAAAAATATGGTCTCTCAAAATCTTGCCCAAAATGCCAAAAAAGGTAAGACTATAGTCGGGTTTTTGTGAAATTTTGACTCGATCTGAAGTCGCACAAACTGCGTTTTCCCGCATCGTAGAGCATTCCTCTACTTATTGCGCGCCTTCCTGTAATCAAAATACCGGTCTTCTCAAAATTCTTGCCCAAACAATTTGCCAAAAAAGGTAAGAACTATAACGTATTTGCGGTTTTTATGTGAAATTTTTGTCACGACATCGCAAGTTCGCTCATAAATACGTTTGGCCGCATCGTAGAGCATGCCGGTAGCGTATTGCGTCGCCTTCCTGAATCAAAACATACGGTCCGACCTCAAATTTGTGCCAACAAATTGCCAAAAACGGTAAGACTTAGTATTGGGTTTTTTTTGTGAAATTTTGACTCTGATCAGAAGTCCCGCACAAACTGCGTTTACCGCATCGTAGATCATTCCTCTACTTATTGCGCGCCTTCCTGAATAAAATACGGTC
>CM023481.1:52320434-52515038 GCA_013339685.2 Hyalomma asiaticum
AGAGACTTGTAACCGTTGTGTCCAGAGATAACTGAAGAGGTGTACATCTATTACACCTTGACAGAAAAAAAGAAGTTATTGCCCTCCACGAGTTAAAGAAGGAAGAGTGGATGAGAGTACCCGCGTTTCATGGTGTTGGCATGCCTGGCACCTATCGACGTCAACGACTGCCTGGCTTGTACGTGGCGCGAATAGCCGGGCCTGCTTGAAAGGAGTTACGTGTACATGAAAGAAGAAATCTGAACTGTCTGATCAATGGAATAAACACGATTTCAGCCCAGAAACATGATTTAGTGAAGTGGTTCTCTTGACCTCACAAATTTTCCATTTTGCTAAAAATATTTGGAAAGCGCTCTTTGCTTATTCATTTTTATCCTACCTTCTTTTTTTTTGCCGGGGGGTGGGGAGTAATCTAAGCTACGCATTGACTTCTTATTGCCTTTTTGCCGAGGTAAGGACGGAAAATATCTGTCTGAGCTGCGATACCGCAGCGCCTCAAAGAACCCAACGCGTACAAAACTCACCCCTAATCATTCACTATTGCGTTCCTCACAGCTAATATGCAGCGTTCAGACATAATTGACCAGGCACATTATCATGCCAAAATTTAAAAGCCGTACGCTATCACAAATGTCAGAATAATCAGGCGTGCATGGTTCGCTGAGCCTTCCATAAGGGTATAATTCAAGGGCCTGTAACTCCTAGAGGAACAAAATTATGCGATATCTTTTTGGTGATTGTGAAAGCCAATGTGAAGGAGAATAAGTGTACAAAGTTGAAAAATATCAAAACTGTTTCTTTTTGTCATCGGAAATTTGCACTGTTCGGTGTTTTTTGAAGTTAGCCCGCCCGTATCTCTTTATCGAAAAGTCATACAAATATAAGCTTTTGCAGTTTGACAAAAGAGTATGCTTAGAACGTAATGCGGAGTTTTCGCCGCTCTGCCACAAGCCTTTTTTGAGATATAAGCCCGCAAAGTGCACAGAAAAATGCTTCCTGGGCTGATTTCGAGGGTTTTTATAAAAATATGTACGCTCCCCATAAAACACAAAAATAATTTACAACAAGCAGAAGCATGCGTATAATTATTTTAAAAAATTTCAGCCACCTAACCTTAGCATAGTTTGTGTAATTAATAACCAAAGTTGGCCAAAACAGAAGAGCAGGTAAGTGTGGCACTCCACCTCTTCGTCATTATTCACTCCCGGTGCTTCGACAAAATTTTTGCTAGCAAAACCAACTGCGGATCTCTTCTTTCCACACATCGGGCCGCAATATATAAAATTTTGAAATAAATTTAAGAAGGTGACCAGCCATGCTTTGTTCGATCTTATGTGGAACCACCCTGATGTGCCATCATTCGTCTTGGTATCTTGGACAGGCAGGCTACACTTGGTGTGGTGGCAATGTGTAACCAAGCACTATCAATCAAAGCAAACTAGGAGTTCACGGAGAACATGAAGCGATACAGTGATGATAAATCGTTGAACCAGGAATATACTTAGAGCCAACATTTCGACAAGAGGACTCTTTCTTCTTCAGGGTAGCAGCTGCCTTCCATAGCAACCTCTTTTTATGCCTTGGTGATGCTTCTCCAGCTGCAAAGGTAACGGAGCAAGAGTGGAAGGAATCATGTATCTAAGCTTGTGTGTTTCCATCCTCTGCACACAAGCTTGGTCTTCTCCACATTGCATGTAGGCTCTTGTCGAAATGTCGGCCCCAATTACATTCTTGGTTCAACAATTTATTATGACCAAAGCACTGTCAAAAAGCCTATTATGCTTAACAGGAATTGTTGCGGGGCTAGTTGGTTCATACTGTGAAAGGAAACTAGATAGAGCAAATAAAAAGGACGAGACACAGAAGAAACACATGTGTCGGGCTCTCTTTAAACTGCGGCTGGAGGAGTTTAAACTTCCTAAAAGAAACACACAGTACACCAGAATGGTGCCACTCACCACTAATGTTTATTGTGATTCGTCTCTTAATAATAAGCAGAGCCAATGGGCACAAACGCACTGCACACCATGTTCATAGCCGTGCATATCACCAAAGATACGGATGAATGCATTGTATCTAAGAGCTACAACTCCTTGCCTGCACAAGACAATGGATTTGTCACTTACACAGGCGCTACCTTTCTTTCTAATGCAGTATGCCTCCAAAGTTTCCCTAGCATTGCCACTCCTGCCCAGAATCCTAATAATACTGAGCAATGGCACGCAGTTGCAGGACCTGTAATGTGTACGTAAATGGAAAGGGACCTTACTAATAACAGATAGCTTGTGTTCCCTTGCTCGAACATTGACGCAACGACCAGTTTGTATGATATCCGATATACACTTTACCACATGTAAGAGGGATCTTATAGAGGGAAACTACACCTACAGTGCAAACAACATACCATGTGCTATGGTTCTTCCCACAAATGGGTTCCTTTGGTGGTGCCTAAATACATGGGCAATGCCCAGTGAGCTTGTGTCGCGCTGAATATGCAATAGGCACATTGTTCCTTTCAGCCGCATTTTTTAGATTTTGTGATACCTTATGCACGTAGGGCACCACTTCATGTCTTTTAGTTCTGAGAGCGTCTCTTTTTTTTTCTCTCCATTTTCTGAAGGAATGTCTTGGATACTGCTACCAGTATCGAGCAAGGGAAATCAGCTACCTGCAGGTGCTCAGTCTGCCACTTAGAACTATCCTGTACCAAGAGCACACAAGACTTCGACAGTACCGATTCAAGGTATTGGGCTGCAATTGCTCATTTTACTACCTTACTATGTACCAAGTCATGGCAAAAGCTCTTTACGAGCACGCGGAGAGTACGCCCATAAAATGTGCTGCCTACTACCTATGAGCTTCCTCACATTGACAAGGTGAAGTTGTAGACATGAACATGCTTTTTAGTGGACAACAGATTTGCTGGATGTACACTCTGCATGCACGTAAAAGCTTTTACCATATTACTCAACGCATAGTAAGGTATAAAGTGAGCAGTCACAGCCCAATGCCTTGAATTGGTACAGGTGAAGTCTTGTGTGTTCTTGTTACAGGGTAGTTCTAAGTGGCAGACTGAGCACCTGCAGGCAGGTGATTTCCCTTGCTCGATACTGACAGTGGTGTCTGGGATGCTCCTTCACAAAATGAAGAGCAAAAAGCAACATAAGGATCTGCTCAGAAGTTAAAGACCTGAAGCGGGGCTGTAAGTGCATAAGGTATCGCACAAATAAAAAAATATGGCTGAGTGTACAATGTGCCTGTTGCGTTTTCAGCACCATGCAAGCTCGCTGGGCTTTGCCCACGTATTTTGGCACCACCAAAGAAACCCACTTGTGAGAAGAACTATACCACGTGGTATGTTGTCTGCCCTGTAGGCGTAGTTTACAACAGTGTTGTACACGTTCCTCCAAAACAGGAACGAAAACTCGTTCCTCGTTTCTTCAGAATTTTGTAACGAGTTCCCGTTACAAGTTCCTTTAATAGAAAAGGAATGCGTTCCAGTTACATTTCGAAAATTGGAACGTGCCCTTACAATAACGTTACATTTGATTTCTAAAATTGAAAATTAATCCTGAGGCAAATTAAAGTTAACATATTAAGTCTCGCATCGACCTATGTATAACTGAAGAATTTCAATGTCACCGGCGGCATATTATCTGGAGACAAAGAAACATCCAAAGAAACGCTCCTAGGCAAATATTTTCCAGGAGCACCGAACATACTACGGACAACTACACTGCAGCTTTGGCGCTATGGTCTATTACAAGAGCGACACTTTCCACTTCACTCTTCATATGCGTAGCCAGGATACTGCGTCTCCAATGTGTAAACAGGTAGTTACTCACATGCACCAGTGCATGTAACAGTGGTGCATCTGGCACTAAAAGGTAGTAATAGACCTTTTGATTTAGGAGAGCATGTAAAGGTTTGTGCCTGACCCATGGCATTGCATGCAAATACTGGAACAAGATTCCCCGAAGTCGTCAGCATTCCCGATCCTAAACGATTTTTCTCAAAATTGTTGTTGTTGTTTTGTGGGGTGTAACGTCCCAAAACCAGTTCTGATTATGAGAGACGCCGTAGTGAAGGGCTCCGGAAATTTCGACCACCTGGGGTTCTTTAACGTGCACTGACATCGCACAGCACACGGGCCTCAACATTTCGCCTCCATCGAAATGCAGCCGCCGCTGCCGGGATTCGAACCCGCGACCCTCGGATCAGCAGCCGAGTACCATAGCCACTAGACCACCGTGGCGGGGCTTTTCTCAAAATTGGTGGCCCTTGTAGCATTTTAATAAACTATTTCGCAATTATGGATATATTGCTTTTACTTAGTTCTCACCACTTTAAAGTACTTGTGATATACTGAACTTTATTTGTTAATTATAGCTGCATTGAATATATTCCGGTGTGAGGAATTTTAATAATGCTATCTTGTGCGTTTACCGCCGAATTAAATAACATGGGACTGTTTTCTTCTTTTATTCGTGGCTTTAGAAATAAGCATTATTTGCCTGTTAAATTTGTAGGCACAACGACATTAAGGCAAGGCTGAAATGCTGTTGCGGTACAGGAAACAAATATGAAAATAAATAGCCTAACATGCATAATTTGACGGGATGCCAACCGAAAGTGACCCACACCACACAAGTATAATTGAGTAATTAACAGGACAGTCCTGTGTAGCTAACCCTTTGGTCGCGTACTAATGATAGCAATGGAACCATAGATTTTATTAGAAAACAAACTGGGCATCTCCGAACATAATCAACTAGGTCCGAGTTAGAACGATGGTAACTTCACTCAGCATTACAAACACGCACGCACACACGTAAGCATGTTCAGCACATGTTCGCGTTAGCACGTGTATATATCCTTTCGAAAAGCCTTTTGTTTCTGCTTTTTGGTGACGGCATAGGGCTGTTGATGCTAGAATAAGGCGCAGCCCGTTCAGTTCAACTAAAATACCATGATTAGATTGACGCACAGTGTGTCTTACAAGTATGGACAACCATGGCCGTAACCGCGTTCTCAGAACCAATGCGGGGAGACGCGATATAGTAAAGCACGCGTTGACACTGCTTTAGTTCGGAGGGAGACCTGGCGGCGGGATCATAAGGGACGAAAGGAATTTCGCTGTTGCATGCAGTTCCTCCCGCGTTGCCGTACACCCATGCAGGGCTGGCTGATAGCCGGATACTACTTGCAAGCGGCCATAGTAAGCGGCCACCACCAAAGAGTAGAGGGATACCCTGACGTCGTGCAGCCACAGTGAAGGGGAAGCGTCACCCCCGTCGAATCATCGAAACCGCAATACAATGGCTTTTTCATGCGTGATTTTTTATCAGGGAGCGATAGTGGCGGCAGGAAAACGGGTACTCGAGGGAGGGCTTGTTGTGGCCCAGCCTATCCGCCCTGCACAATGTGCTGCGCACGTGCGATCGTCGTGGAGTGGAAGGTGTATAGAAGGAACGCCGTTCCCTTTGCCATTCCTTCGTAAATGTAACGCGTTCCCGTTACAGTTCCACCAATCCCAAATGGAACGATGGCGTTCCTTCGTTCCTCCCAAAAGGAATTCGTTCCAGGAACGTTGTTCCTTGGAACGACGTTCCGTACAACACTGGTTTACAACATTTCTCTCACTTGTGGTAAAGCGTATATCGGACAGACTGGATGTTGTGTCATTGTTCGAGCAGAGGAACACGAGCTTCTGTTGTAAATAAGGCTTCGTTCCATTTACCTACGCATTGTAGATCCTGCACCTATGTGCCATTGCACAGTAGTATTTGGATTCTGGGCAGGAGTGGCAGTGCTAGGTAAATTTTGGAGGCATTGCCACATTAGAAAGGTGGCGCCTGTGTAAGTGATACATCCGTTGCCTTGCGCGACAAGGATTTGTAGCCCTTAGATACGATGTGTTAGCCGCGCATATCACTGAAGATAATAGATTATGACCATGATGTGCAGTGCATTTGTGCCCATTGGCTGTGCTGTATACATTAAAAGACACGAATCATAATAAAGATTAGCCGTGAGTGGTAACTTGTTCGGGGTACTGTGTGTTTATTCTTTGTGTAGTCTGTTTTATTTGTGCTATCGAGTTTCCTTCGACAGCCTGTAATGCTGTATTGGAGTAATCAAGTGGTGTCACCTTGCAAATTCATTAGTACCTAATTGATGTGATTATTTTCAGGACACTCCCTCTTCATTTCATGCTGTCTCAACGGTATCATTGAACTTTGTATGGACCCTTTTCCAATGAAGGCCACGGTTGCTTGTGCAGCTTCAGCTTGTCTGCCTTGATCTTCAGGATCCACACGAAGGCTTCTTTTTAAACATAACGCGCATTTTGAAATGCATGCTTAGTACATTGCAACACCCTGCATTCACATAGGTGTTGGGGCTTTTTACTAAATGAATCTGTGATGATATACTTTATGTGTGCTATAGTGGCTAAAATTGCAGCCTATTTCTGTACCAGACAGTTGCAGAGAACGATGCTTTTCAGGATTTCATGTGTTGTCTATTGCACGTAAAGAAAAATACATTTCACACTTCAGTATTGTGTTAAAATTACGAGTGTATGAATATTATAAACTTGAATACATATTGAGCAGTTCTTGCCACTAAGTCTGTAAATGTTCAGTGTTCTTTGCCAGTTTATAAGGGTCAACGAACTGAAGAGTTCTAAAGGAGACAGGATGATGGATGTGAGGGCTGTTCTGGGTTATTCTTCTGTACGATAGCTGCTGTATGCTGTTGCAGTACATAGGCAACAGTACTTTCAAGTGCATTAAGCACTGTATGATTTGCACTTTAAATAAGAGTGGTTGCTTTTAGCACAGTCTTTTTATATACTTGTTGCAATATATATTATTTGCCAATATAACCTTGTTTGCATCCATAGGTGCGTTTTGCTACATTTCTCTTTCAGTGAACACAATGCTATGCATAATTCTGCTAACACATTTCCGTAATGTGGTTTCTACATTGCCAGATATCGCTCTTTTCCAATGGCACTGATAGACCTATAGCAGGCAGGGTGGTTCAATTTGCTCAAAAACTCTCACATTATTTTATATAACTGAGTGATGAAGTGTATCCCGTGACCTCACAAACGTTCTCATCATCAGAAATATGAAGCTGGTGCCAGAAAAATGAAACAGGCAATGTAATCTGAAAATATATTGAGTTATGCCAGCTTTTTTAAACTTGACAGCGACAATTTGGGCACTGAAGTGTCACTGTATTGCTCTTGACAGCTCGCCTGCTCGGGTAGGCAGTGTTGGAGGTAATGACGCCAAAAACAGAAGGTAGCCCGCATGGGAATCTGCTAAAAAGTTGTAAAATTTATTTTCAGGAAAACTAAATGACTTGAAACTGCCCAATTTGGCATATATTATTACAGTGACAGTAAGAACATACACTGAAAATTTCACTAAGATCTGTGGATACTGAAAAATCGCGGGGCTGCCCTTCAAGGGTCCACTGTGCTGCAATATCTCATCCAACCAACAAACACATGATCATCAGAAAGTAGGAGTGAATATACCATTAAAGTAAAGCATAAGGCGTAACTGCAACATGTCTCTTACTTTGCAGCTGACTTTTAGCTTTCAACTAGTTCATGATTGTCAATGGGTCTGCACAACTTAATTGGGGCAGGCACTGAAGCCGGAACATTGTAGTGAGAGGCCATATACCCTTAGGCATGGGTCAATGCATATGCTACAAATGGAAGTACAGCTATTTTCCTAAGTTCATTTTGCTCAGTGCCATTATGTGCCCTACTGCCACCCTTCTTAATGCTCCGTAAAAGTTTTTCTGCAGCGGGAGAAAACCTTTGCTGTGGAAAGCTTGCCTCTGCCAAGGCGTTTATGCATTGAGGCTGTCAGCCAGCACATGGGAGACAAATTTTTTTTATGATAAAGTGAAAAGAAAACAATGCTGCCACATTACTTGCTCAGTGTGACCTGATGTGTAATTAAATCAATCAATCAATCAATCAATCAATCAATGAAAAATCTTTTATTTTCACCATTTCATACATAAGGTGAAAAAGGGAGAACCGGAGAAAAAGCCGAAAGTGCTTCGGCTTGACAAAGCTCCGGTCCCCCAGGCAGACAGTGGTGATGTTGGTTTCAAAACAATGGAAGAAAGCATGTTACAAAGTGTAAAGCATTAAAGAAATAATAACATTTCAACTGAATATAACATGAACATTGGGATGAAAGGAAGGGAAGTGTATAAATGAAAACAAGCATACAGCAACTACAAAGTACAACCGAGAAACACGCATACATAGTATCCATAGCTACAGGAACAAGTCCAACATTTTATTTTTGTTTAGCGGTAACACATCAACACTTTGTTGAAATGATTAAGCAGGGAAGGCAGTGTATGGCAAAGGCGCTGTTGTCCATAATTAGTACGCGAAAAAGGGATTTGCCATGGGGCCTGACGGCGATATGAATATGTACTTTTATTTTCTTCTAGATCTGCGAGGGTTAGAAATGAATCTATTTTTCCTAGCATAGCACTCTTGTAGCATTGCAGAGTTTTCAGTTTCCAAATGTCACCAGCTTTTATTATTTTAATTTGCCGGAAAAGCTCTTCCGTATGTTCGGAGAAAGAAACATTTGCAATGGCTCGAACTGCTCTCTTTTGAAGTGTTTCCAGCATCCGAATATTTTGTGCGGTGGTGTTACCCCATATGAGTGAGCAGTAAGTGAGGTGTGAGTGGAAGAGAGCATGATAAATGAGGCGCTTAATTTTATAGGGTAATGTATTTCGATAGCGATTTAAAAGACCAACAACTTTTCGCACTTTTGCACAAATATTGCCAACATGATCATTCCAAGACATGTGCGCTGTGAATATAACTCCGAGTGTTTTCATAGAGGACGTAATGGTAATCGTATACGGACCTAGAACAATGTTATCTGGGAATGTAGTAGAACTTCCTTGGGCACGGAAAATGACACATTTTGTTTTGGCTTCATTGAGAATCAAGCAGTTTGCCTTTGACCAGCGTTGAATTTTGTTACAGACAGTGGCTTCATCTCAGGGTGCACTTCGAAAACGTGGCTGGTTGAGAACATCAGAAATAACTAGGCCACGGAAAAGCTTGTACGGCACCTTAAAGCATAGCATGATGCTGAGCAAGGTCAGCTCAGTAATGTAGCAGTACTTTCCTGCATACATGGATTCACCCATTGCCTCTTGCTTCAACATTCAAGTTTTGATTCCTGTTCCTGCTAGTGGCATAGGCTTTATTCCAAAGTAGACTGGCAAATCACAAACTCTGAAGGTTAAGGCAGCTGCAAAGTGAGGTATGGATAAAGCGAAGACCACTAGGACCGAGCACACCCCACTTAAATGGTGCATTCAGCCCCCTTATCTGCAACTACTAGAGCCAGGCAAGATTGCATCTGTCACATCACTGCCAAGATTGTAGCTGTGTTCCCCAGTTTGCTAGCACCGCAATATTGTACATTCACAGGACCTGATGCAACCAGAAATTATTGATAGAATGCATCATGTAGGCTTCATTTGCCTTGCACAGTAAAAAACATTATCTGATTGGCTAGCATTTTGTTATGGCTGGTCCTTGCTGAGAACAGTCTGACATACATCAGTACATGGCAAGTGTTTTGGCACAAGTTTTCAATTGGCAGTTGGCATTCATCCTGTGTTTTTTTTCTCTATTGTCTCTTGTTGCTGGGTCCTCTGCTTATGAAACTGCAAAACCCTTGCCCTATTCCCTACCAAAACAAGCTGTTCATTTAATTGAGAATTTTATTAGGATACAGTCCTACATTGTTTTGAAATCTTCCTTTTCCATATTCAGAGTGCACGGGCACTTTATCAAGCTGATGAAGTGCTTCCCTGGACGAGAAGCAGATGGCATGTAGAGAATGCACTGATGGCCTGTAGTAATGTTCTTGTCACCGCCAGTTCATATTGTCAGTACGGTGCCAATGATGTGACACTTGCACCAGTGTTTTCGTTGCTATTCTGTCTGCTCACAATGACGTCAGTTAATGTGCAGTTGACTAAACCAATTTCAACACTCAGCTGGTTAGTCAGCAGGCATGTCATTGGTAAACATTGTAGTACAATGACAATGATGCAGCTGACAACAGTGAGTGGTAGCATAAATCGTTGCATATTGTCAGTGTAGTGTGTTTAGTTAAAAAAAAACCAATGGGAAATAGGCTACGCACTTGATAGAGCCCAGTTTCTATAAAGTGTGCTTTTTATTTTTACTGCCCAGTAACTTTAAAAACTTCTCTCTTCATACCATAGAAGTTTTACTGTGCCTGTGATTGGTGAAGTACTTGATCCTGTGATAACAGCTGCCATTGAGTGCCTTCTGGTCAATGCCTGCTCATTTGTTTACAGTGACTACGAAAGCCTCAGGCACTGCTGAGACAGCTGCTATTTTGTTAACCAACGTGAGCTGTGAGTGGGTGGCTGACAAAACTTTGGTTAACACACCAGAGGCAACATTATCATACTTCTCTTTATCCTTATGTCCATACACTGCAATCTTAAATGTTATGTTTCCGGCTGATGGCGACAAATATAGTAGCCTGATGTCTGCTTGAATGGAGAAGACGCAGCACTCACTTGCAGTGCAGCTGCAGTAGCGATGATGATGCTGTGTTGCTGCTGTATGATATGTTGGCTGAGCAGTGATTTCTAGTGCATGACAGTTTAACTTATTTCACCCCGCAGGATGGTGTGCATTATAAGTGTTCGTAAAGCGTGCACTGCTTGTACAGCTGATGCGGATGTATAGTGGTTGTAAGTCATCAAAAAGTGAGCCCATTAAGTCTCCAGTACATTTTTGTAATTTGACAACGCAAAATGTCTCTGCTTGTCCACATTTGAAGAAATAAAGCTAAACTAATCCTGACCTTTTAGCAGAGCATTCCTGGAGCGTGGAGAAGCTGGTACCCAAATCGGGTGTTGATTGGCGACATACTTGTGGCCTCTGGCATGCGGCGTGCAAACTGATCACTGTGAAAAGTCTGTAAGCTGAAAAACAGCCTACTGAATGGGCTCCTGCGCAGTTATAATTTCGGTTTCTGTATTGCATGATTGGCAGGGTTGGCAGGACTGTCGTTATTCTTGCCGTAAATGCAATTCCTTTGGTTGAACATACTGATTTTCCTTGCCTTACCCCATGCACCCGTTTAGTTCACTTGGGGTAGAGGGGTAGAGCATTCTTATAAACCTGCTAGAGCGAAGATTTTGCCTGACAAAGGCAAGTCCGCATGTTTGAAATGTTGACTTTTACCAAAGACATCACCTGTTCAAGTGCAGTTGATCACCATTGTTACCATTGTGCTGTGGACTGTCATGTTCTCAAGCTGAGTAGTTTGATGTATTTTAAAAAATCGGTTTCGCAATATTCACTGTTTTCCTTATTCAGATTGCATGTTACGTGAGAGTATAACATAATAGAACTGTATGTAGATGTAACTTAAGATGGCACAGACATCGGTGGTATGTTTACGTTCATTTTGCCTTTGCCTGTGGTGCTTTTAACAGCATTTGCGCCATTATAAGGAGCATGTGAAAATCGCAGCTTGCATGCATGACGTGTACTTCCATCCCTCTGTCATAATTTGTTGTGCTGCCCGGCTGCAGTCGTGGGTTCAGTTCCGGCCGCAGCGGTTGTATTTGGCTGAAGACGAAATGCTAGAAGCCTGTGTACAGTGCGATGTCAGTGCATTTTAGAAGCCCAGGTGGTCAGAATTTCTGGAGCCCTCCACTGTAGCTTGCTTCGTAGTCTTATCGTGGCTTTGGCACCTAATAACCCAGAAATGACGCTCTTGCTTCGATGTTGGGGTCTTAGGGGTCTAAATTGTTGGGGTATAAATTGTTTCACTCTCATTATGCTGTCGTACAGTGATGAACACGTCACGTGCAACGTCAATAAAATGTTTGCGCTCTCTTGCTTTGTCTTATGTCTGCGGCTTCCTTGAAGAACCAGGGTTGCACAGCGGGCTTGTTGGTGGTTCATAGCATCCACTGTATAGCGCATCTAGGACGGGACAGAGCAAGTAACACGTAACACACACACGGCGCGCCGTGTGTATGTTACCTGTCTCTTGCTCTGACCCGTCCTGGATGCGCACTATACAGTGGATGCTTTGAAGAACCAGCCCGCTACACACCAAAGGAACTGGCAGTTCCTATTAAAAAACAAATGAAGAATTACAAAAAACTCCCGAGAATACCTGTAAAAGCTCTAAATAAGAGCTAGAAAGCACTCCCCAACCAATTCGTAAAAGCTGCCAGGGTTCCTCGTAGAAACACCAGTTCCGGTGGTGCTTAAAGAGAATATTAATTACTCCCAAAGCTGCTGGTAAAAGCTCCCATCATAATGGCGCTGAAAGCAACTTAAAAAGACTCCCAAGTTTCTTCTTAAAAGCTCCCACCGTAACGGCGTTCAAAGGAGCTATAACGAGCTCCGAATGACAACTCGCGAAGGAGCATAGTAAACTCCCTATATACCCCACAAAAACACTGCGGCGTTAAGGTTCAAACGAGGAAAAACGAACTCCCTTGAAACCCCACTAAAACACCAATAACAAGGGAGTCAGTAAAGCTCCCTTCTTAAGGGAGTCTTGCGAATGCCCGTTATGGAGTCAGTTATGACACGGGCCTAAAACTCCCTAAAGGGTTGAAACCAGTTTGCAGTGTACTATTGTCAAGCAGCTACGAGCCGGTCAGTGTGGAGGGTGTCGCCGCAGGCGGACGCACCTGTGTGAATGTGTAGAGCGCGATGTCCAAGAAATGGTCTCAGCCCCTTTCATAGCATCGACGGCGCTCTCACTTCGCAGCGCTAGTGCGTTGCAATGTTGGATAACGTGTTCGTACCTTACGCGCAGAGCACTTTAACGACTAACGTGGCTTGTTGGGCGTGATGGCCAATAGGAACGAAAAACGATGGCGCAAAAAACAAGGATGACACAAAGAACGACCAGGACAAGTGCTCAATGTCACACACTTCGCTCAGCCCCGCCATTCAGTAGCGGCGTTTCGGCAGACCCGTAGGCATCCACTTACGCTTAGGCCTGCGGCGCCCTAAAAGCCTCGAAGCGGTACACTTAGTTTTCAGTTCGCCGGCCGACCCGTGCGGGTGGCACGTGTGGTGGTGTTGGTCCCGACTGACGCACTCCCAGACAAACAAGGATAGGTGCTTAAAAAACAAAAGCAAAAGCATTTAATCACGAGCAAGGCAATAGGCAATTGCAAAAGAAATGAACTCAGACTATAGGAACACGCGCGACAGGAACTCGGAGGAAATACATGCGACAAGGTATCAATACAAATATAAACAACGCAGGAGTTAACATTGGCAATAAAATAACTAGATGAAAAGAAAACATAACGAGAACTAGCTCGATGCACTATCTCAGGTGCGGCGCAGCGCACGCTTCCTTCTGACACCGAAATTCGGTGAATAGAAAAACAATATTGTTACGAAGCATTCCTGCTTGGCGAAAGGGCGCCATCCTTCACGCGCAGTGTGCGTAGGAAAGTGACGAAGACGACGATCTGGAATCTCTCGTGCTGCTGCTGTTGTTGCTGCGCTGGTCTTCCATCTTGGCTCCAGCGGCTGCTCCCTGTATATACATCATCTTTAAGTACATTTCTTTACCACTCTTGCTGGTGAGCACTCTGTTCCTGCACGTGGCATTTTGGTGGAGGTGCTGGGTAGAACGCGATACAACGGAGCTCCGCAGCGGCCGGCGTTTGGCTTGTTCCACAATGGCGGAAGAGGGCCAGGCTCCCACGGCTCCCACTGCGCCGGCTACGTCAACGGTCGTCCTCACACACCCGAAAGACCCAGGCACGTTCTGCGGAACCGACAGTGTGGACATCGAAGACTGGTTGCCGTTGTACGAACGTGCAAGTAAGAGTAATCGCTGGGATGAGACGATTATGTTGGCGAATATTTTATTCTGCTTGCGAGGCACTGCAAAGGTGTGGTTTGAGAACCACGAAGACGAAATCGGCAGCTGGGATGCATGCAAGGAAATGATGCGTGCCCTATTCGGCAAGTCCGCTAGTAGGAAGACAGCGGCCAAGAAGGAACTGGCTTCCCGCGCGCAAACATCGACGGAATCGTACCTGTCCTACATTCAGGACGTGTTGGCCCTGTGCCGCAGAGCGGACGATGACATGGCGGAGACCGAGAAGGTGGGCCATCTTTTAAAAGGCATAGCAGATGATGCTTTCAACCTGCTAATATGCAAGGACTGCGACACTGTGGATGCCATCATCCAGGAATGTAAGCGTTTTGAGGCCGCTAAAAGTCGACGCGTTGCCAATACGTTCACTCGTCTTCCGAACACGGCAGCAACATGGTCGTGCGAAGACCCACCTGCACCACAAGCGGCTCCGTTAACCGCCGAACACGTGAGCAAGAGCCTCGCAGCTTTTTTGGGACGACCACCTGGGAGAATTCTTCACCCTACTCGGACACGAATATTCTTTGCAGCAACCCATCTTGCGTGAAGAACAAGTGGCGGTCGCCGTTCTTGTTGCATCTTTCGACGTCCACGTTACTTAAGCTCGAGCGTAAGGTCGGGTCGTTCTCCTGCTCCACGACCAGTGCTTCCCGGCTAATTCCTGGTGAAACCTGGGGTACGCGCAGCTTTTGTTGTTCCGCTTGCCTGCCGCTTTGCGAGCGCGTAATAACGGGATTTGCCTGAAGTGCTTCCTGCACAGTTGGGCTTTCCCCTGAACTGTCCTGTATGGACTGCTGCTTAATTTCTTTTCTTACACTCTGAGAAGCGTTTGTGCCAGCAACATCTTGCGTTGCTGGGAGTCTCCAGTACAAATCTGGGTCATTGGCCGGTCTGGCACCTACCACGTTACCCAGAACGAGCTTGTATATCGGGCATTCAATGCATTTCGCCTTTAGCCGGCTTGAATAGTACGGTGTCTCGACGTCTATCCACGCTTCAGGCAACATCCGCACAGATCGATCTAAGAGGTAAACTGGTGCCTTTGTCCCAGTAAAATCTTCCTCTTTTACCAGGCTCGTTTTGACTATGACGGTATTGCAGCCCGTGTCTCGGAGGACGCGACCTCCTTGCCTCCCACCAAGCCAGTGACCACAGGCAGTCGATCAATCGTCTTCGTGGACCTTTCCGTAAGACCCGCCTTCACAACCGGCACCTTCTCACCGTTCTTCAGTTCTACGAATCCATCTTCAATGCAAGACGCAGCTGACTCTTTGAGTGGTGCGCTCAAGTTCGGCGTGCCTCTCTTCCAGCACTTCCAAGTGGGATGACCTGGTTTGCCACATACTTGACACGATTTTCTAGTGTCCCCCTTGTTGCTGTTAGACACCCTGCAGGTCTCGGTGCTATGCCCTGAGCGTGAGCACAGACAACAATATTTTTCTGGCTGCCGCTTGGTTCCGGCTGGCGGCTGTACGTCGCCGTTCTGGATGGGCTGCTTAAATGTCGTTTTGGGCTTTTCCGTTGCAGATGCACCCTTTGAGAAGTTCTGCCACCCGTGAGCCTCGGTGTACTGCTCCGCCCTCGGGACCATGTCTGTTAGCGAGGCGTCTGTCTTTTCCTTGAGGAAAAGTTGCAGGGTGGTTACAGAAGCGCCCAGAAATTGCTCCTTCATCAGCAGATCGAAGAGAGCCTCGTAGCTGTTGCCCGCGCCAGATAGTTCAACTCACCGCTCGAAAAAGTTCCTTAGGCGAGTGAGGTACTGCGAACAGGTTTCGTTGTTCGTTGGTCTGGCTGTTCGGAATCGCTCTCGAAAGCCCTCTTCGGTGAGGCGGAAGCGGATCATGAGCGCCTTGCGCAACTTCTCTTAGTCGGTACACTCGGACGCCGACATTCTACTAAAGACATTCAACGCCTCACCACTTAGGCAGAGGCTTAAGGCCGTTGGCCAGCCTTCGTGGGGCCACTTTTGACTTTGCGCTACGTGCTCGAATCTCCTCAACACCTCACCACTTAGGCAGAGGCTTAAGGCCGTTGCCCAGTCTTCGTGGGGCCACTTTTGACTTTGCGCTACGTGCTCGAATCTCCTCAGGTATACGTCGAGGTGGTCACGCTCCTCTTTTAAAGGTGGCATCAGTTTGTGAGGACTGATATGATGTGCGCGACCTGACGTTTCTGCTATTGAGCTCTGACCTGAATGTGGAGTGGTCTGCTGCCGCAACAACAAAAGCTCTTCCTCTTCCTGAATTCTTATTCTCGATCTTTCTCTATCATGCTCAGTCTCCCGTTCCGGATGTTCTCTGTACCAATTGCGTTCCGCCTCGCGCTCCCTCTTTTCGCCTATTTCGTTCTTTTTACACAAACGCATATAGCTCACTGCCTTCAAAACCCAAGGTTTTGCCCTGCTCAATCAGCCTGTCTAAATCCGTGTCATCCATTGCTAAACACTGCAGCACAAGCACAAAGCGATAACTGGATGGTTACACACTAGAGCACTGAATGAGTTACGTCAGTCCCCCAGACACCACCACTCGGTTGGCCAGTCCTGTCGCGGACCCCAGAACATGTCACACACTTCGCTGAGCCCCGCCGTTCAATAGCGGCGTTTCGGCAGACCCGTAGGCATCCACTTACGCTTAGGCCTGCTGCGCCCTATGTGCCTCGAAGCGGTACACTTAGTTTTGAGTTCGGCGGCCGACCCGTGCGGGTGGCACGTGTGGTGGTGTTGGTGGTCCTGACTGACGCACTCTCAGATAAACACGTATAGGTGTTTAAAAAAACAAAAGCAAAAGCGTTTAATCACGAGCAAGGCAATAGGCAATTGCAGAAGAAATGAACTGAGACTATAGGAACACGCGCGACAGGAACTCGGAAGAAATACATGCGACAAGGTATCAATACAAATATAAACAACGCAGGATTTAACATTGGTAATAAGATAACTAGATGAAAAGAAAACATAACGAGAACTAGCTCGATGCACTATCTCTGGTGCGGCGCAGCGCACGCTTCCTTCTGACACCGAAATTCGGTGAATAGAAAAAGAACATTAAATGAAAATAATTATGCCCTACAGAAATGTCCAACAATAATGGTCGTGACTCTTACGTAGAGGAATTGACGAGTGTCACTGCTGTCCCGCCGGCTTCGGTAGACGAAGAGAGGGCCCGATGTTGTGCACGACTGTTTTCGTCACTTCGAGTGCTCCATGCCCGACGACTACGCGACACCGCTGACTGCTCTCTTGCTGGTCAAGACATGAACTGCCGTGGCAGCGAAATCGGGCCAGAATCGTCTTCTCCCTTCCGCCTGATGAACAAAGCGCGCCGCCCCGCTTCGGGGGGGTCCCAGCCCGGCGGCTGCGTCTCTTCGGCGGTGCCGGCGGCGTCCAGAGGCATTGGCGATAAAACAGCCCGCAAGTCCAAGCTTTTCCTCGGGAGGCAATTAGCGGTTTTTTTTTCCTTTTTTTCAAAGGACGCCGAACCTCGCTCCGCACGTTCCCACGCCGCATCTTATCTTATTGGACACGAGGGCGGCCGAGAACACCTGGCGGCTGTGACACTCAACTTACAACAAATTTTTAAATAGCGCTTGTTGCACACACGCACAATATATATATATATATATGCACAATTCGGTCGAGCCTTCATCGACCACACATGCGTAAAAACCATATCTATTTACGTGAAAGAGCAATCGACGACGTGCTGAGACAGCTTTTCCCTAACCTGATGATACGTTCCGTAACGACAATTTCTCTAGGGATGTGCAAATTGCTCTTCGTAGAGGTATTGTGTAGGTCCCGTGAACACACTCTACAAGTTGCGCAACGACTAGCTGAGAAGCCTTCGCGTGAGTTTTTACCATTATTAGCATGCTCTCATAGCCTAACGTGGACGCATCGTCAGTTTTGGCCAACGTAAACTTTACCGTATCTTAAATCTGTTTCGTAAACTCCACCTTCTTCGCAATCAAGAAAGGGTTGAGGGCACCTGTGCGTCGTGACATAAGTTTGCTGCTTTCTTGCCTTTTCAAGAGCAAGATTTTTCTTGCTCTGGAAAAATCTTCTCCACATTGTATTTGAGCGGCGTTCGAGCTTCAGACTCACTATCTCTACTATCAGCGCCACCTAACAGCGCTGATAGCAGAGAAAGCCACGCTCTTCCGTGTTCACGATCGAAGATTGCGACTGTACTATAGTTTTCAGCGGTCAGCACGCGTAGCCGTCCGAAATTCTGGTATGGTTGACGGGCATTCATAGATTTCTGTTTGTCCACGTACACTCTGCCTTCGAGGCATTTATGGCACGACGACATGAAGTGGGCTAAAAATAAGCTGGATTTCGATTCCCAGAAGTTTGGGGAAGTTTTGAACGAAATGTTTTGTAAATCTTGTCCTTGGGAGTGTGTCTTACAGAAAACAAACGCGTCAAATCAACAAAATATTGTCAAGTGGTCGGAACGCTGAGTGACGTAGAATTCAACACGTTTGCAGCCGAAATGTTTGTTGGGCGAAGCTACGCCAAGCAAGAAAAAATTCACAGCATATCCAGGGGGTGAATGATGACGAGTGGGCGAAGCTCGGGAGGTTCATCGTAGATCGTGCCGAGTTCCGGATTAATTTAGTTAACGCGCACGCTACGAATTCATTTATGGTTCAACTACGCACAAGTGAAATCTCCCACCGGCACTTCATTGCAAGTGAAGAACCAGTGCCTATATTCATATACAGGGTGTCTTTTTTTAGCTGCAACACATATTTAAAACTAGAAAAACATAAATCGCGGGAATGTCTTGTGTACCATTCGAGTGTACGGATTGGCGGCCTCTAGATACAGAATAATTACCGCATTTGTAAGCATAATTAGCGAAATTACGCTAATGAACTCTTTAATTATCAGCAATTGGTGACTATGGCAAATGAGTACTTTGGAGCCCGTCTTCGACACTACCTCTGCCAACGATCAAATTTTGAATAGCGGAGTGCATGTCGAAGCTACACGAACAATTAGTTCCCCGTGGCAGGCTCCTTGAAACCGAAATCGGCCGGAAAAAGAGCGCCTGTGACGTCGGTGTCACCGCCTCCGCGGATTTCGTCACTCGCCCGCGGCGACCAACGCCGCAGATAAGAAGGAGATAACGCAAGCTGCTTGCGCGGCCGGAGCGGCGGTGACGACGGGCAAGTGGCGAGTGACGAAGGCCGTGGGGGCGGCGACATCGACGTCACAGACGCTTTTTTCCTCGAATGGTACACAAGACATCCCCGCGATTTATGTTTTTCTAATTTTAAAAATGTGTTGCAGCTAAAGAAAACACCCTGTATACAGGGTGTTTTTTTTTAGCTGCAACACATTTTTGTGTACCATTCGAGTGTACGGGTTAGCGGCCTCTAGATACAGAACAATTACAGTACTTGTATGCGTAATTAGCGAAATTACGCTAATTAACTTTTTAATTATCAGCAATTGGTGGCTATAGTATATGAATACTTTGGAGGCCGTCCTCGACACTACCTGTCCCAACGATCAAATTTTGAATAGCCGTGTGCATGTCGGAGCTACGCGAGCAATTAGTTCCCCGTGGCAGGCTCCTTGAAACCGAAATCGGCCGGGAAAAGCGCGTCTGTGACGTCGATGTCACCGCCCCCACGGCTTTCGTCACTCGCCCGCGGTGACCAACGCCGCCGATAAGAAGAAGATAACGCAAGCTGCTTGCGCGGCCGGAGCGGCGGTGACCACGGGCGAGTGGCGAGTGACGAAAGCCGTGGGGGCGGTGACGTCGACGTCACAGACGCTCTTTTCCCGGCCGATTTCGGTTTCAAGGAGCCTGCCATGGGGAACTAATTGTTCGCGTAGGTCCGACATGCACTCCGCTATTCAAAATTTGATCGTTGGGACAGGTAGTGTCGAGGACGGGCTCCAAAGTACTCATTTACTATAGCCACCGATTGCGGATAATTAAAAAGTTAATTAGCGTAATTTCGCTAATTATGCATACAAGTGCGGTAATTGTTTCTAGAGGCCACCAACCCGTACACTCGAATGGTACACAAGACATCCCCGCGATATATCTTTTTGTAATTTCAAAAATGTGTTGCAGCTAAAAAAACACCCTGTATATGGGTGGCCGGTGAATGGTTCTCCAGCGCGAGCGTTCGGTATTTTTCAATCAATAAACTCGATAGAAGACGCTGCCTGCGCCAACGGTGTCTCTCGCGGGTGAGGGCGCGTTCTCCTTCTTTGCGAGCTTGTAGAGCGCTCATCGAAGAACGAGCGTTTCCATAGTCAACGCGCGCCTTTTGCTCTCTCTCTATCTGTCTCTCTCTCACAAGACAGCAGATGGAAGAGTGAGAGAGCTAGCGCGCCGGGAGACACGCGCCGAGGGCGAGCGCGGGCCTCCCGGTGTTGCATGGCGTTGCATGGTATTGTGAGTGGTGTAGGTTACACGATACGACGCGTGACAACCGACCCACAGCTTAAGGAGCTTCGCCCCTAAAAAAACCACACTGCAAGGCGATAACGGGGAGAAGAGTAGTCGGTGAAGGAAAAAAAGCAACGCATATCCGCGGAGTGAATGAGGATGAGTGGGCGAAGCTCCGGACGTTCATCGGGCGCGCATCGAACGACCCCGAACGATCGTTCCATCCAATGAGAATCGATCTGAGATGCGCCTCTAGCGATATCCAATTAAACGAGAGCAATGCGCCTCCATCCAATCAGATTCGAACACACAACGCCGCCATCTAGCGCTCTCCTATCACACTAGAGCACGCAGCGCTCGGACGGACGGACAGACAGACAGACAGACCGACGGACGGACGGACAGGCACAGACAGACAGACGGACGGACGGAAGCTTCGCCCCACTCATCACCATTCACTCCGTGGATATGCTGTGATTCTGCAGCCGCCATCTAGCGCTCTCCTATCACACTAGAGGAAGCAGCGAGCGCCTGCGCGCCATCTATTGATCAATTCACGTACTAGCTAAGCAGCACCGCAGCGCCATCTCGTGATCATTCTGAGACCTAGAGGTGGCTACGACGACGACGACGACGCCGGACTAGCATATCCCCCAAGGAGCTTCGCCCCTAAAATTGATCTGCTGTGAAATGCATCGTATTTTATAGATTCCTCAAACTGCAATCTGGTATTATCGCTAATGTTCTGGAAGGTACTCAAAGATTCGCGTCGGGCATGCAAAGCTTGTAGAACGGTCCGCAACATTCGTGAAGCTCCGTACAAGATAAGCGCGTCCTACGGTTTGCGTCACAAAGAAGTGGTAGTGTGATGCCCGTGAGCAGACCAAAACAATGTCACATGTCACTGCAGTATTACCAAAAGCGCACACTGCAAAACTATACATTCTTTTGAAAGCGAGAGTAGGACGGAATCCCGTCTGGTTTAGGTATAACAGGAATGAAGGAACACACAGTGCCGACCAAAGTAAAACGTACTCATAGATAATTTTTGAACCTTAACAAACCCTACATAAAAAGATGAGGAACACAACCGACAGGACACAACCCCATGTTGCGAAATTTTCTATTTATGAACCGTATCTTATAGGGCAGTCCTAACTCCCGCGCGGGCAGAAACAAATTGGGACGCGCATTTTTTCATAAAGCTGAATAGAATACAACCAAAAGAGGCTAGCATGGGTTCGACCGAGTCATTCTTCTCGCCGTTCACCCCTAGTCTAGGAGTGCCATCTCGCTCTCGAGGAGGGCCATAGATGGCCGGCTTATGCACGTGTTATGATTTGCTTGCGCTGTCGCGAGAGTTTGGCGTTCAATATTGGAAGGCGTACCTTGAATAAAAACATTTTAGTGGATAGTGCGGTGTCAGTTCGGTGTGCTCCTCACTTTTGTCGTCATTGTCGAGGTATAAAAATTCTGGTCTGGTAAAAAAGAAGCCTAGTTAAGAGGAATGTTGAATTGATAAAAAGGAAATATGCTGCTCCCGCAAGCCTTCTTAATGATCTGATAAAGGTACACGTGGCTCTCGTGCAGGAGCCGCATATTGTTTTCGTTAAAGCATTTATACCTTGCTCCGTTCTTTGCGCTTTTTTGTTGTTGAAGGATTCACGGCTGAAAGCACAATCACACACAATGTATGGAGCCTAGAAGGTACAGTATATTACTTGCTCCATAAATGAAGAATCATCCTCAGCCTATCTTGCGTCCACTGCAGGACTAAGGCCTCTCCTAATCATCGCCATCCTTGCCTGTCCTGTGTGAGCTGATTCCATTTGATGCCTGCAAATTTCTTAATTTCGTCCCCACATCTTACTCTGAGTCATCCACCGCTACGCTTGCCCCCTCTTGGCATCCCTTCCGTCGTTCGAACTGTCCATCGCTTTTCTAGCCTTCTCATCAGAAACGAGGGATACTGTCAGCCGTATCTAGTAGCGAAAGCGTGCACTGAACGCCCGTAACAGGAGCTGTTTCCCGGACTTCTGCGTAGCACCTTGTCTATATGCTGAAGACGTCGTTTGGGGGCGCGTAGCTGGCGCAGATGCAGAACGCCATGCTGGCGCTTGATGAGATCATACTCCGGATTAACAATTTCATATTATCTTTATGGTGATCATATTCAATCTTGCCAAGTTTTCTGTGTAGAAGAAATCGCGTCGACAAGGGCTCCAAAGTGCGCAATGACAATAAAATTATGTCGTGATAAAACAATTCTGGCTGTTATTAGCATGCTCCTAAAAAAACTGTCATCTTGCGCACCTGTAACGGGGAGGACTGAACAACCGGTTCTCGATGGTCCTCCGCAAGTGTTCACTGCGCATCCATGTACACCGACCCTGCAGAAGAGGAAAAGCGGCAATGTGTAGTTTCACGGATGCAACTAAGTTTACGAATGCTCACTTGGCGACCGTTTTTGCGTTCACTTAAAGATGGGATGAGTAGCAATCCGGGTTATGCTAAGTGCTTTGTTTAGAAATTATTGCTTACGTCATAGGCGGAATCACTAGGCATTTAAGTGTGATAGTTATATCCGTTAGGTAAAAATTAGATGGACGTGTTCTCGCTATCTTAGTTAAGTAAACAGTACAGATCACCACTAGCAATCCCGGTTGTGCTAAGTGCTCTGTTTTAGAAATTATTGCTTGTGTCATGGACTAACTACGCACCCACGTGGGATAGTTATATCCATTAAGCAAAAATTAGATGGACGTCTTCTTGCTAGCCTAGTTAAGTCAAATAGTATAGATGTCTTTTTACATGTTGAGATACATATACTTGGAAAAATATAAAACGAACACTGGCATGAGACAAGAAACGCAGGATAGCGCCTTTCTTGTGCTTGAGGTGAGCGAATACTGTGAGCTTTATTACCTCCGTCAGTTATATGCGCAATATTCCCTAGTATCATGTATAGTATAAGTGTACCACGGATGTGTTTCCTAAGCAAATTGGGCATAGACGCTGTGACCTGCACAGCGACAATTCGCAAAATGTATTCCGTACACTAAGGCAAGTACGTTCCAGAGAGAGAAATCAACTTTTCTTAGGAAAAGGGAAAAAAGGAAAACTCGGTGCTTCCTCGTTTAGCGGGGCATCAGTCCAGGGCTCCATTGTTTTTGGGCTATCCCACGAGCCCGCTGGACCACCTTTGGCTGTTCCTACTTGCCTAAGCTGGCAGTGCACACTATGGACATGGAGGCGTGGACTTAAGGATGGGAGGAACGCTCCGTAGACTGGAGCATTGCCACGTGGAATGGTAGATTGTAGATTTGAACTCACAGTAAAGACAGGAGCGAGAGGTTAGATTTGTATGACAAATGAAGCATGTTAAGGCAAGCAAAATAATTTGTCTGCAGTTGCCACCCAGTGACGGCATATGCCTGGTAAGTGAAAGATAAGGAGGGTTATATGTGTGACAGCTCTATCGGTAGTTCTCCAGTGTGGCGTTGTAGTTTAATCGTTCTGTCGGTGCTTTGCCTGGACTGAACCACTTTTCCAATGGTGCCCGGCCAGTCAGACCCCGAACAACCTCATGAAAGTGTTATTTCCCAGAAGAGAGGCATGTCCAAAAGTCCATACGATGCGCGCCGTACATAAATTGGATAGCGATACAGAAGACAGGATACTGTGGACATGTGCAGAAACAAGTACCCCAGCGAAGGCGCGGCAAGCATCATGCGAATCTGTCCATTCTGTGTCGTTAACGTCGAGGCGTGGGCAATGGCAAGGGCAATAACTCCCTCCTCTGCCATGCGACTGTCCGCAGTGCGGAGTGTGGCAGGCGCCGGAAGTTGGTTCGAGTTTTACGAGCAAATAGTCCGCTTTTTTTTCAGTCATATTCGACGGTTGTCGGGCTGTCTGCTAGAAAAAGGTTCGTTCACCTTCGGAGGACATGTACTTCAGCCCACATATTGTATCGGGTAATATACAGCGAGATTAAATGATCAGTGATGAGAAGTTGTTTTTCCAGTATTACTGTGAATCATTACTTCATGGCTCTTGTCCACCCCGCCTACATCAGAAAGCCGTCAAAGAGGAGCGGCCACAAGGAGAATTCCAGCCTTTCCGCAACACCAACGCCGCTTTTTAGCCGAGCACAGTAATGACTGCGCCACAACTTTTGCAACATGCAATAATGACGAATCGCCATACACACGACACGTCGCTAGGTTTCACATGGCAGCCTAGTCACTGGATGGTGCTGGTGCGGTCTCACCTCAACATTCTCACTCCGCAGGCTCTCCCTCTGCCTTGACAAGCAGAACTGACCAATGAGAGAAGTGACATTGGCCAGAAACTGGTCAATTATGCCTTCACGTCCACAACTAACGAATCAGGGAGGTCCGAGACAGTATATAGTATTCCGTTTTTATGGCAGAGGCAAAACTGCCATAAAAACCGGGCAAAAACAACCCAAGCGGTTGTTTTTGCCCAGCTATTTGAGGCGCTAACCTGCAACCATTTGCGTATTTTCCATTTAACGCGGGCATTCTTTGACGGCACGCATCAGATCAATCAGTGGTACCTAGTTAAAAAATGGTGTCCTTTTTAAATTTCAACTAAAAATTTCGTATTGCCAATTTTGCAATGAAGCCAGTAATTAAAAAGTTTTCTAATTCGCTTACGCGTATTCAATGATATTAGAAAGCAGCACAAAAATCAACACGGCTTAGTTGCAACTCGCTATCATGCTCCGTCATAGTTCAAAACATGGTTGCCTTTGAACTGGCACACCATATATATATATATACATAACTGCAATCCCTAATTTTCCGAGTGTTCGTCGGCGAGGCGAGAGAGGGGGCGAAGCAGAGCGGCGGTAGGGCGAAGGAGAACGCCGTCTTGCGGAATGGGATCCTGCAGGTGGGCGTAGGGACGCCGGGGGAGACGGGGAGCGGTGTTGCGTGAACGTGTACGGGTGTTGGTAGTAAGGATCAGGTCGACGAATCCGGCCTCGCTCGAACTTGGCATAGCCGCGTATTTCGTCCTGTTGGCGGCGACGGCAGTAACGTGACATGTGGCCTCGTATACCGCAGTAAAAGCAAACCGGACGGGGTGGACGCCATTGAGGATAGGAAGGCGGAGCTGGTGCTCTGGCGCTGACAGCAGCCAAGTTGCCGCAGGTAAGCTCGGCAGACCCAGATGTGACTGCAGAGGGTGGTATAGCAGCAATGTCGGCGTATGTGGGCAGCGGGGCTGGTGCTGTAGCGACAGATGCAGTCGGTGTGGTCATGGCTGCCAACTCCTCTTTGGCAACGTTGCGCAAATTGAACGTTGTAGATGGAATAGAAGCAACTCCGGATCGCCTCTGCTCTTGTTCTTGGAGCTCTTCGCGTATGATGCTGCGGATGAGAGCCCGCAAATCAGGATGAGGAAGAAGGCGCGGGTCGTTGTCTTGTTGCACGCGGAGGGACTGCAACTCGTCCAGGCGTTGACAGAACGAAGTAATGTCCTCAACTGTGGCTGGATGTTGAATATTCAGGGCTTTGAATGCGGCCGAGCTAATTCTTTTTAGAATGTGTCGAACGCGTTCGCTTTGTCAACACTCTGTTCGTACGGCGACATAGAGCCAAGACATCCTCGATGTACGAGGTGTACGACTCGTGCGGAAGTTGGACACGTACTGCCAGTTTCTGCTTCGCGACCTCAGAACGGCCAGATGAAGAGGCGAAGATTTGTCGCAACTTGGTGGTAAAGATCGACCAATCGCGGATGTCAGATTCGTGATTGAAATACTACGTCTTGGCCACACTGGTGAGGTAAAATGGGACGTTGGTCAACTTCTGGGTGTCCGTCCACCGGTTGACTGAACTCACTCGGGTGTAAGTGTCGAGCCAATGGTCGACGTCATCACCGCGGAGGCCTGCAAAGATAGGAGGGTCGCGTTGAGGGCTTTTGATGGTAGACGCAGGCGATGAAGCCGATACCGACACTGTGGCAGCGTTAGGGCTAGCGGAAGGGCGAGGGTCCAATGTATCCATAGCTGCAGAGAAGCGCAGGCGCAGACGGCGACCGAAACGCAGCTCCAGAGAGGTCACGAACGCTGGAGGACGTCGGGATCTTGACGCACCTCCAACACTTTGGAAGACAGAGGAAGACCGGACCATACAACGCCAGCAGACACGTTTATTCTGCAGGCACTGCAGCCTCAAGCAGAGGAACAGGGATGATGATGGTTATGTACAGATGAGAACGATGAAGTACGTTAAAGTGCTCACAATACATATATATATATATATATATATATATTGGAATAAGGTGACGAACGTTCGAAAGCTTTTATTAGTACCAACCTTTTGGCCGGGGTGCGGCCTTTGTCTGGGAATAAAATGTGCTGCTTATACATATAGGGGGGGCCCCCAAACACGTGCCTAACCAGTATCCCATACCACACATATATCTGACAATTCAACATGGGCAATAGCGCGATTTCGTATTACCATGGCTACATGACTATAATCAAGATGTACGGCGAAGTGTGCGCAGTAATAAAGCAAATTTTCACGCAGTCACAGAAAAGAACATGATAACACGGGTGATTATGTACAGTGAAGACAGTTAACAATAATTCATTAAAAGAACAAGTAACATGCGCAAACAGTACACAACAATACGCTAAAGGAACTAACAAGAAACGGGTGTAAAGCAACGAGGACAGCAATCCAAAGAAAACGTAAGTGAAAGGTTTGGCAATGGTGATAATGAAACACGGAATTCAACCAACACATAAGTAAAACCGTAATACATGGCACCCATGAACATGGAATATAAAAAAACCGCAGGTAACAGGGTAGGCACTGGTGAAAGCGGCAGGCACCTGATATATGAAATTTAGCATTGTCCCTGACATAGTGTTCTCGTTGCTTAACTCTTACGTGCCGAGGAAAGTAAGCTTTCCTGCGCGTTGGTGAATTTGTTCATGAGGACTGATTCGCTCACTTCCCGTTGGTGATGAGATTTAAAGCCATTTTCCAATATGGTTGCCGTCGGGTGATCGAGTGAGTGCCCTATTGTATTCAGGTGCTTTGATAGGGGCTGGTTTGAAAAGTCACGTGCGCCTTGTGATTATTAAACCATAATCGAAATGGTGTCGCTGTCTGGCCTATGTACTGAAGCTTGCAAATTGAGCACTCAAGTAGGTACACACCGTTATTTGTATCGCAGTCGTAACCGCCTTTAATTTTAGCTGTAAAACTGGACGCCGTACTATGGTCTGTAATGGAGGTTATCATGTGTGCGCACACCTTGCAACGTGGTTTGCCCCAAGGGTGGCAACCCGGATGAAGAGAAGCAGTTAACACAGATGAAGTCAGCATATTGCGCAAGTTTCTCGAGCGACGGTACACTACACGTGGCGATTCAGAACACACGTTTTTGGGACGGTCACTCTGCATGAGAATGTTCGGGTGCCTACGTACGATATGGTTAATATTTGTGCGCATGGAGAATGCGTTAATATTAGGTTTGTAGATGGTCGCTGTGGAGCACGCTTGTTGGAGTAAAGAAGCTGGTTCCTGTCTATTGCACTGGCAGGTTTGATGATGATGATGATATTTGATGTTTTGTGGCGCAAGGGCCATTTTTGGCCAAAGAGCGCCAAGACAAAGGAAATTCAGCAAACGATGGTAAGTGCTATTCCAATGGGCATATGCAAGATGGCTGTACAATGGCCTAAAATACTGCGCACTCAAAGTGCGTAAAACATATAACCATTTAAAACCATGAGAGTGACATTAAGTGTCTGCAATGAGCCTAAGAACTGTACAATAAATAAGAATACTAAGAGGCTGAAGTGATGCTGGGCACTGCTGCCTCAGAAGCCCTTGCTTTGCAAGGGGCCAGAGACGCGTGCATTTAAGGCGTTCTCTCGTAGAAACATCCTCTTGCAGAGGATGTTCTACGTACGTCTTTCAGAAATAACTTTCAATGTGCCGGCATCTTTAAGAAAATTTAATAGCGTATGCTGGTGAAAAAGTGCATCAATTCCTAAAAGCATCGCAGGATGAAGGGGAATATGTTCCCGATATGCCCTTGAAAAGTGTCTTTTTCTCAGAGGCTCGAGATCTTGACATTGTATGAGGACATGAAGCACAGTCAGTGCCTCCCCGCGGTCGGAGGTTCATCCCCTGTCAAAAGATAATTGTGCGTTGCGTAAGTGTGTCCTATTCTCAGTCTCGAGAATAGGACATCAATTCGTCTAGATTTCGTAGTGGGGGGCCAGTTTTCTATATTTTTCTTAATTAAATGAAGCTTGTTGTGGGTCTGGGCATCCCACAATCGTTGCCAGTACATATTAAGTCTTTTACGCACGTAAGCTCTCATGTTCCATCACAGGGATAGCAATGTTTGATTTGGCAGTGTTTGTGATAGCAGATGTGGCGAGCTGGTCAGCCAGCTCATTCCCCTTTATATTACGGTGTCCTGGCACCCAGCATACAGTCACATGTTGGCCAGAAGTGTAAATAGAGCACAAGAGAGAATATAGATCAATAATGACTGGATTTCTGTGTTTGCAATATGAACTTAAGGTTTTCACAACACTCAATGAATCTGTGTATATGACAGCTTTATGTACTTTCGATTGTTTTATGTGTTTCAGTGCAGACAATAAGGCATATGCCTCAGCTGTAAAGATGCTGGTGTTAGGGTGTAGAACATCAGATTCCGAGAACGATGGGCCGACAGCTGCATAAGACACGCCGGCATGGGATTTAGAGGCATCAGTGTAATATTCTGGGCAGGAAAACTTAAACTGAAGTGCCAAAAAGTGCATGTGGATATGGGCTTCTGGTGCATGTTTAGTCACTTCCACGAACGACATGTCACAGTCTACCATCTTCCAAAGCCAGGGCGGGAAAGGTTCAGGCGGAGCCATTAGGTGATGCTCAAGCAGTGGAATATCCATGTCATCACAGAGCTTCCTCACACGAAGAGAGAATGGCTGTCTCACTGATGGTCTGTTATGGAACAACGTTGCGGATGCCATATCATTTACAGTGGCATGACAAGGGTGTCCTTTGTTGGAGTGTACATTCAGAAAATAATTTAAGGCACAGTATGAACGCTGTAGATGGAGGGACCATTCATTCGCCTCGACATAAAGACTTTCGACCGGGCTTGTTCTGAAGGCACCGGTGGCGAGGCGTATGCCTAAGTGATGAACAGGGTCCAGCACCTTGAGTGCGCTGGGTGTAGCCGACTGATAAGCTACGGCGCCGTAGTCCAACCGAGATCGAACGAGGCTCCTATGAAGATTCATGAGACACTTCCTGTCACTGCCCCATGATGTGTGCGATAAAAGCTTTAGGATGTTCATTGTTTTCAGGCATTTAGCCTTGAGATATTTTATGTGGTGAATAAAGGTCAGCCTGGAATCAAGTACAATACCTAAAAATTTTTGTTCTCCATGTAATGCTAGTCGCTGGCCATGTAGTTCAATAACTGGGTCTTGGACCAAGCCCCTTTTTCTTGTAAAAAGGACTACTGAACTTTTCTGCGGATTTAGCCTGAACCCGTTCTCATTTGCCCACTTTGATATATTGTTTAGGGCAAGTTGCACGTGCCGCTCACATACTGTCAGATTGCGTGATCGGAAGCCTACCTGCACATCATCAACATACACAGAATAAAACACATCTCTTGGAATTGATGATCGCAGAGAGCTCATTTTTACAATAAAGAGGGTACAACTCAGAACGCCACCCTGCGGCACTCCAGTTTCCTGAATGAACACTCTAGAAAGAGCACTACCAATCCGGACGCGCAATGTCCGGTTCGACAGGTAGCTCTCAATGATATGAAACATGTTCCCGCCAACACCCATTCTAGACAAATCACGGAGAATCCCATAGCGCCACGTCGTGTCGTATGCTTTCTCTATGTCCAAAAACACAGACAGAAAGTACTGTTTGTGGACAAATGCGTTGCGGATGTAGGCCTCTACACGCACGAGGTGGTCAGTAGTCGACCGGGCCTCTCTAAATCCGCACTGATACGGGTCAAGGATGCGATTATATTCAAGGTGATACAATAGGCGGCAGTTTATCATCTTTTCAAACACCTTGCAAAGGCAGCTCGTAAGTGCTATTGGACGGTAGCTTGTTACTAAGGAGGGGTCTTTTCCCTGCTTTAGAACAGGAACAACTATGGCTTCTTTCCACGCGATTGGAATGTGTCCCTCAGTCCAGATATTGTTATAGATTGAGAGCAATGTCACTTGTGTATCGGAGTGTAGATGTTTAATCATATCATACATAATTCTGTCGGGTCCCGGTGCCGAACTCTGACATGAAGCTAGTGCAGTTCTTAACTCAGCCATGCAAAACGGACGATTGTAGGGTTCATTCTGGTGGCATTTATATTCCAATCGCTTGCTTTCTTCTTTCTCTTTGTATCTCTTGAAAGACTGCGGATAGTGCATGGAACTAGAAATACGTTCAAAATGCTCTCCCAGAGCATCTGCCTGGTCTACCAAGGTATTTCCCTCGTGATTCACAAGAGGCAGTGGTTGGGATGGCTGCCCATTTAGCCTTCGCAGATTATTCCAGACTTTTGCCTCCTGAGTGTATGAATTTATACCTGATAGGAACTTCTGCCAGCTTGCGCGTCTTGCCTGTCGTCGTATGCGCCTTCCCTGAGATTTTATCTGTTTAAATTGGACAAGATTTTCCGCAGTTGGATATTTGCGCAGGGTACCCCATGCCTTATTTTGCTTCCTTCGCGCCTGTTTGCAGTCATCATTCCACCAAGGAACTCGTCTTTTGCATGAATGACCATTCGATTGCGGAATAAACCTTTCTGCTGCATCTAAAACAAAAGTGGTAAAATATGTAACAGCAGCATCTATGCTAAGATCATTGATAAAATCTTGTGATAAATACGTAAACTCATTAAAACGCTCCCAGTCTGCAGATTCTAGTTTCCATCGGGAAGCATGAGGCAGAGAGTCTTGTTGCTCGTTCAAGTTCAATGTTATGGGGAAATGGTCACTTCCAAAAGGGTTTTTGATGACATTCCATTCCAGGAAAGGAAAGAGGACTGCAGAGCCAATCGCGAGATCAAGTGATGAGTATGTTTTGTGTGATAAGTTGAAATACGCTGGTTCCTTTTTGTTGAACAAGCATACGTCCGATGTTACCAGCAAATTTTCTACAAGACGGCCTCTTTGGTCACAGCGCGAGTCTCCCCATAAGATATTATGGGCATTAAAATCGCCTACGATAATGTAAGGCTCTGGAAGTTGTTTAATGAGAGTGCACAACTCCTCTTTGGTCAGTTGATAATGAGGCGGTATATAAATAGAACAGATTGAAACCAATTTATTAAATAAAATTGCACGGACTGCAACCGCCTCGAGGGGCGTTTGAAGGACAATATGATGGCAAGGAATAGACTTATCCACCACTATCGCGACACCTCCCGATGAAGTAGAGGCCTCATCACGGTCTTTCCTATAGACGGCGTAACGCCGGAGAAAGTTCACCTGTTTTGAGCTTAAGTGCGTCTCCTGGACACAGAACACCTTCGGCTGGTAGCAGCGTAGGAGCTCACTTATGTCGTCTAGGTTGCGAATTAGGCCCCTGATATTCCAATACATTATTTGTGTCGACATATTAGCGAAAAGTATGGCGTTCCGTGTAGGAAGATAATGAAGAGTGTATGCTCAAGGGTCCTTATCAGGACCCCTGATTTTCTGCTTTTCTTTCTTCTTGCGGTCAGCAGAACTGCACCGCTCTTTCGGCACCGATGGCACCGGTGTCGTGTCCATTGCCTCATGGGAGGCACTGGACGCCCGCGCATGCAGGCTCGTTGTGCGAGCTTCAGGCCTCGCCTGGCGGGGCGAAACCTTGAGACCCGACGGCCCTGCGGTCGTCGGCCTCTTTTCACAAGTTGGCGGAGTAGACTTAACTACTGCCGCCACGGGGGCAGGTGCCACAGCAGCCGGCTCGCTATGCGCAGGCTGAGCAAGTGGCGGAGGTCGGTGCGACGCTGCCCCCTGACGCGTCGCATCCGCATATGATGTGCCGTGGAATGCTGAACATCTCTTTCTGGCTTCTTTAAAAGAGATGCCTTCCCTGACTTTCAATGAAATAATGTCTTTCTCTTTTTTCCACATGGTACAAGACCGTGAATATGCTGGGTGCTCACCAGCGCAGTTTACACAGGAAGGTGCAGCTTCGCAGCTGTCAGAGATATGGTCTGTCGAGGCACACCTGGCACAAGTGGATTGTCCTCTACAAATGTGGGAGCTGTGGCCGAATTTCTGGCACTTAAAACATCTACGTGGATTGGGTATGTATGGCCGTATTCTTAGTTTGGTGTAGCCTGTTTCTATAGTCTCTGGAAGTTCACTTGAACCAAATGTCAGTATTATGTGCTTGGTTGGCTTTTCATGGTTGTCCCTTCTTATTTTTATTCTTTGTACATTGATCACGTTTTGTTCCTTCCAGCCATCAAGGAGTTCTGCGTCAGAGAGGTTCAGAAGATCTTCGTCTGAAACGACACCACGGACGGTATTCATGGATCGATGAGGGGTGATTGTGACAGGAATTTCGCCAAATGTCTTGAGGTTGGGAAGATTTTCGTACTGTTTGATGTCTCGAAGTTCAAGCAGCAGATCGCCACTGGCCATCTTAGATGCCTTGTATCCTGGTCCTAGTTTGTCAGTCAGGCTTCTTGCTACCAAAAACGGCGAGATCGTTCGTGCCTTTTCATGTGAAACGTCACTATGAATTACATGATATTTGGGGAACTGTTTAGGATTCTTTGGAAAGAAATTTGTTGCTGCTTCGGTCCGTACCCTTTTAAGGCTACGATCAGATTTTAGAAAGGATGCGCTCAACATAGCATGCCGGTTTTGCTTCGGCAGTGCTGCCAGCCACCCACCACGGAGCCCAACAAGGGGACGTGGGAGGATGTGTTGCACACACCTACCAACGCCAGCTGTACGCCGCCACTATAACCTAATATGGGGAACCAAGGTTGGCCATCCACACAAGGTTAACCCTAGCCGCCACGAAACGGGGAAATAAACTGAAGAGAGGAGAGGACAGGACAGATAAAAAGTGAGAAAGAAAGGCGAAGATATAGGGAGAAGAGATAGGAAAGGCGACTGCCGATTTCCCCTGGGTGGGTCAGCCCAGGGGTGCCGTCTACGTGAAGCCGGGGCCAGAGGGGTGTGTTGCCGCCGCTGGGGGGCCTTAAAGGTCCAATCACCCAGCATTGGCTCAACCCCCAGGATCCCCTTTTCCCCGGACACGGCTAAGCCACGCACGGCGACACGTGGGAGGGGGTCGCAACCCCCCCGTTGGCTCGGGTCCGTGGTGTTGCCACACACCAAACGTCTGCTCATGCAGACGCCCCTGCGGGGGCTGGCAGGTTTAACGGCATCGTCAGTTACCTGAGGTGGGCACTTTTTTCTTATTAGGGCATCACTTAGTTTGCCACAATTATCTTGGAAGTGTGATCGTGCGGAGCACACCCTTTTAAAACGGAGTGCCTGGCTGTGCGGTATGCTCGTCTTGTGCCTCACGTGGCTACTTTCAAAGTGAAGGTAGCGGTGTTTGTCAGTCGGTTTTTTTTGTAATGTTTCGTTTTTAGTTTACTACCTGATATGCATACCGCGAGGTCGGGAAAGTGTTTGAAGCTGAGAAGACGGGCTAGAAGGAGGTGGGTGGATGAAAGTCGTTAAAGTTCGCCATGAAAGAGAAAAGTTCAGATTCCCCGTGATGCCATATCAGAAAGATGCCTATGAAGCGATTATAGCAAATGGTGTTTAGTGCGCACGTGCCAAGAAACCTCTCTACCAATATACCCATGAATATATTGGCGTAATTCGGTCCCATCTTGGTGCCGATTGATGTGGAACTCGTCTGTACATAGTGGGTTCCATTAAATTCAAAGTTTCTTAGCGGCAGGATAAGTTTTAAAAGGGAGCTCAGAGTTCAGCTGTCAATACGCTTGTCTAGTAAAGATTCGTTATACGCACGTATTACTGACTGAATGCCATCGTCATGCGGGCTCTTCGTGTAGAGTGAAGCTACGTCCAGCTACGTCCAGAGTGATGAGCAGTGCTTTGTCCGGAACGTGAAGACCAACAATTTCACTTAACAAATGGTTAGTGTGCCTCAGATACGAGGGAAAAGAGGCACGAATTCTTTTGATAAGAGAGTCAACGTAGCTCGACAGAGGTTGAGTAACCGCGCCAATAACCGAAACTATCGGACGACCGGGGTTATTTGCTTTGTGCACCTTTGGAATTAAATAAACCTTCCTGTAACAGGACTAAGAGGTATTAGAGATTCCATCGTGTTTTTACTAATGCATTCATTTTGGAAAAGTTCCCCGCGGGTGTTGGTAAGATGCGTTTAAATTCGTCAGTCGGATCGTGGTCGACCTGCTTGTAGTAGTATGCAGTGTCGCACAACTGCATTAATGCTTCGGTGATGTAGTCAGATGTATTCATTAGCACCACAGCGCCCCCTTTGTAGGCGGGCTTAATAACAATGTCTAATCAATTCTGGAGTGTCCTAATGGCTTTACTTTCACTTTTCAGAATTATTCTGAAGCATATAATCAGAATGATTCTTATTATATGCTTCAAGAATATCGTGTTTGACAGCCTAAATGTACATATTGTTACGGAGACATAAATGAAGAAGGAAGAAGATCGGGAGAAGCTGCCTGCTGCGTGCTGTTGCTGGTCAGCCATCTTGGCCAGATTGACTACATCTGTGTAACATCTTGTAAATGCATCCTATATATACCTCCAACATTCCCGTAAGAATACTGGTGAGAGGTTCGGGGTACCGCGGCTGGAAACGGAGCTCCGCAGCGGACATCGCATCGCCGTCCCCACCATGAGCGACGGTGAGCACCCTAGACCAACATCGTTGCCTTCTGAAACGTCGCCGCCACCACCCACGTTTCCGGCCCCGCCGGTTGTGTTGGTGCAACGTAAGGATCCCGGAACCTTCTGCGGGACCGATGGTGGCGATGTTGAAGAATGGCTGGCAATGTATGAGTTCGTAAGTAGAGTCAATAGGTAGGACCCGACGCTGATGCTGGCTAACGTGATATTCTACTTGAAGGATACGAAAAAAGTGTGGTATCAAAACGACGAAGAACTTACCAGCTGGGATCTATGCAAAGAGCAGCTGATAGAGTTGTTTGGCATACCAGCCGGCCGTAAAATTGCCGCGAAGAAACTCGCCTCTCCTGCCCAATCTCCCACCGAGTCGTATGTCTCGTACACCCAGGACGTGCTAGCTCTGTGTCGTAAAGCCGATAGCGACATGGCAGAAGCTGAGAAAGTAGGGCACGTGCTCAAAGGAATTGCTGATGACGCCTTTAACCTCCTCATGTGCAGAAACTGTTCCACAGTGGGAGCTATCATCAGGGATCGCCGACATTTCGAGCAAGCAAAAAGCCGACGCGTGCTGCAAGCATTCGCCAGGTTTCCAAACAGCGCTGCAACATCGACGTGTGAAGATCAATCAGCGCAGAAGCGTCCGTTGCCATCCGAGGACGTGGTGGGAATCGTTCGACGTGAACTAGAAGCAATGGCGCCCACAGCTTTCTGTTCCCGTAGCCCTGATGCCACCCATCTTTCAGTTCCTCTTGTGCAAGCCATCGTTCGCCAGGAGATTGAAAATGCTCGGTTACATTCGGTTTGTACTCTCGCCCACCTCAGATTCAACGAACGTCCTTCTAGGATGTTCGGCCCGATTTGATGCTTCTCTCTACGTTGTCGCAACTCGGTTGAATGGAGAACTGCGGATGACCAGCTGATATGCTTCACATGTCGCCGAGCTGATTACGTCGCCCGCTACTGTGGCTACTCATGGCCCTCAACACCTCGTACCCGAGTCGTTTTAATGGAAATGCGCGACATGTTTCGCCCAACGCCGAATGAAACAGCGCCGACAGCTCTGCCATGAACATGTGGTACAGCCGCTCACCATCACCCCGTGGACATCAGTCTCGTTTACCACAAACGCGTCACCCCTCTTCCCGTTCGCCGCAGCCACGTCGCCTATCTTCACCTGTGACATCCAGCCGCAACCTTTCGGAAAACTAAGAAATGCAGCCCTTGGAGGTGGTGCTGCATTGGCGACTACCGCAGCAAATCCCCTTTCGGTGTCGACAATGAGAAATCTAATTGACGTAAAGTAGACGACGTGCTTGTTCAAGCAATGGTCGACACTGCAGCCCACGTATCTGTGATGAGTTCCAGCTTACGTAGACGTTCAAAGAAGGTCCTCACACCAGCAGCTGCACAAGGGCTTCGTGTAGCCGACGGCGGAATGCCGGTTTTTCTTGGCATGTGTACTGCGCGTTTATACCCGGCTGGCCTACTTCTGTACTCTTTGCTGTAGTCGACAAGTGCCCTCATGACGTTGTCCTTGGCTTGGACTTTTTGTGTAATGATTCGGCTCTCATCGACTGCGCAAGCGGCGTCCTTCAGCTAGACCTGCCTCAACTCGGCGATGCTCCAGGAACTTCCCACCGCCCTTTTGCTCGCTTCAAGCCGTGCGTCTGTCACCCGAGGCAGTCAGTTTTGTCCCTTTGACCGCGCAGCCTTGGGTTCCTGATGGTGACTATGTGCTTTTCCCAGTAGTCAACATCCTTTTGAAAAGGAACTTTCCTATGCCGCGTACGCTGCTGACGTTCCCAAATAACAATGTCACTCTTCCTCTCCTGAATTTTAGTTTTGTGCCCTGAGGTGCTTTCAGGAGGCATGTTCTTGGCTAGTGTTTCGTATGTCTGCGACTTTAAAACTGAGACCCGACACGCCGATACAAGTCTACCAGCACTTTTTCCTGCTTTCTGCTCTGGCTTTCATCGGTGGGAACGATTCCCACCGATGAAATATCAAAAATGATTCCAGCTGACCTAACTTCTGCACAGGCTAAGGACACCCGTCTCCTTGTGGAATCGTAGGGGGACATCTTCGACTTTGGCGGCAAACCGTGAGGCCAGACATCTGTTGTTCAACACCGTATACATACTAGAGACACGTATCCGGTTCGTCGGCGTCCCTACCCTGTGTCGCACGCTGAACAGGCAGTCATCCAATCAGAAGTGGACAAAACCCTCAGCAAAGGTATCATCAAACCTTCAAGCAGTCCTTGGGCTTCACCTGTAGTCCTTGTGAGGAAAAAAGATGGTAGCTGGCGTTTCTGCGTCGACTACCGCCACTTAAACAAGATCACGCAAAAAGACCCACACATATACTGGATGGACATCTGTAAATTTAACCAAACATGCCCTGTCGTTTCGCTAGCTAATCTACAACACGTACATACATCCCCTTCCTTACGGAATGTCGCTGTAAGTTCTCTCCGGCATCCTGGTATTGCTTCAAATAGTATTGCGTTTTCCTTCGAGTTATCATAAAGTGACCAGGGCCACGGCAGTGCCTTAAGGCCCCTTTATAGTCCAGCGCAGTGTTCTCGACGGCCGGCAGCGGCGGAAGTTGGCGACGCCAGGTTTATCAATTTACGTCGGCGCGATAACCGAGCGGTCTATTCTTCAGCGCGCGCGCTGCACCGCGCCGCCTCGGCGCATGCGCATTTGCGCGCGCCCGGCACGCCGTCAGGATGAAAAGCGCGCCAAAATGCAGTGAAACACACCGCCTTCAAAGCAAACGCTGTCCTCCTGTAGCGCTGCTTTCTGCTCCTGAGATTTTCTCGTCTGTCCGAAGTTGTGCCGCGCCTGCTGCCTGAGATTGAGAGCACCTTGAACTCGCGATGGGCTGGACTTACCCCGCACAGCACAAAGTTGCCACGGCACTCCTCATTCGTTGCCTTAAGCGCAAGCGCTCAATGTATATGCGCCCTATATATTGGACAGGCGACCAATCTTCGGTGAATACCACCACCTCGTCGCGGAGCTACGAAGGAACGACCCGGAGTACCACTTCAAGTATTTGAGGTAACGTAAATCACGCTGGTATCACTGACGTGCACCTAACTCTGAGCACATGGGCCTCGGGAATTTTCGCCTCTATTGAAAAATACTGTCTTAGGCTCTACACGACAGCACAATCTTTTATTTGCGCATGAGATTAGGATGTTTGCGTTTATTTGTGCATCAATAAGTTGCGGAATATGGGAGTGTTTGGTAGGGATTCTTAGAGTTTTTCACATGTCTATTGTGTGGCGCAGGCAGCTATTTTCTTTCGCTCAGACGGAGTTTACAACGTTAAGAGACCAGTAGGCTGTGCGAGCGGAATGCAAAATAAATAGAATGAACTGTCAGGAAGAACATTGGGTTTATTTTCCCAAAGAAAACGAAAGAATTGAAAGAAGCGATTGCTATTCTCTGCTTCAATATCACGTGAATGCACCATCCACCAACTGCAGCTGGTAGCCGGCGTGCCATAGACTCGTAGAGCGCTTCACGAAGTCCTTATCACCAAGGCGCTTCCACTCTCGGTTATGGCGAGCCAGAGCTCGTCAGCACTGGCACCCCCAGATTTTGTGGGACAAACTTTCTTTCATTGCACCCTACACGTTCTCTATCGGATTCAAGTCTGCACCTTTCGGAGGCCAATCAAGGACACACACAGCACGCCTTGAACGAGATTTTGCACAGTTCTGGCGGTGTGCACCGGGCTGTGGTCTGGCTGGAAAAAGTAGCAGCCATCTTTAACTGGCCCGTCCAGAGCGTATGGCACCAGGTGGTAGTCCGAATTTCACATTAGGCGCCATTGTGAACGATGGGGACAGCCGGACTATCGGACCGGCCCTCTTTGCTGATTGCTCCCCACACGTTGACAGCACAGCGTCCGCTGCGTAGGTTCGGAAACATACCCGGGTTCGTACATACCGATGAGAAAAAAATAAATAGTGGTCTTTTTAGCTGAAACCTTTTCGCGCGCCCGAAGATATTTTGTGCCAAAGATTAAAAAAACCTGAATTGTATGGTCTCCATACGCGGCGCTCTTAATCCCACGCGACGTAAATCTGGATTCATCCGAGAATATCACTTGCGTCCATTCTTCTGTAGCCAGTGCTCGTATGCCTGGCAAACTGTAGAGTTCAAATGCTTACAGGGCGCAAATTGAACAAAACAAAGAGAGGGACACACTGACCACACAAAGCGCCTGTAGGCGTTGAGCTTTTTGACGATCTGTCAGGTGTGGCTTGCGCCAGGACAAATCCACGAAGACCAGCTTCTCGCATGCGCCTTCTGGTTGTCTCCTCACTGGCTTGCAGGTCAGTACTGTATTAATCTGTCAGGCGCTTTGAAAAGGATCGGCGATTGCTGCTGCAAAAATGAGAAGGTCGCATTCTTCCGACGTGCATCTGTGCCTTCCGGACCGTGGCGCATCTGTTAGTCGCCGTCTTCATCCCTGTATACTTGTATAATGCGGTTGACCGCGCTTACAGACTTCCCTGTGAGGCGGCATATCTCGCGCTGAGATTTCTCTTGTAAGCAGAGCTCAATTATTTTCTCCGCACATCGATCGGCACTCTTTTCGGCATGCTGCATTGATAGGAAAAAGGTGAACTTCGTGTCAGTGGCACGGTTCAAATATATTCGTATCTCTTTATCATCTTCAATCTGGCCACGGAGATTCATGCTGCCTTGATGGTGAAAAGGTGAACTTCGTGTCAGCGGCATGGTTCAAATATATTCGTATCACTTATCATTCTGGCCACCGATATTGCCACATCCAGTCTCCACGCACAAAAGAAGAAGAAGATCACGGAACTTAGAAGAAGAAGACGAGATCCCTGCGTGATCACTCAGTGTTCTTTTCGATTAAAGGGACCAGCTCTGTGTTCTGATTCCTGCTGCTGATTTGTGCTGTTCCTGCATCGCGACACTGGTGGAGGTGCTGGTAAATGTTCGGAACACCTCTTCGCAGCACCGTATCCAGTCCAGAGCGAGTTCCGCGTGTTGAAACGCCAGTTCACCGCGCCAGCCGCCGCCTGTTAGGCCTGAGCCCAGAGTGCGGTCCGCTACCAGAGGTTGCAACTGTGTCCGAGAGGTACCCAAGCCATGCCAAACCCAGGCCCGACACAGGTGACTGTTTCCCTCGATCGCCTCCGCCCTTTCACGGCAACGCCTATGAAGACGCCGAGGACTGGCTCGAGGAGTTCGAGCGCGTGGCCAGTGTGAATGGCTGGAGCGCCAACGCCGGTCAAAAGTTGGCTCACTTGTACTTCTCTCTTCTGGACGGCGCCCGAACGTGGTTCACAAACCGTGAGGGAACTGGTCATCTTGGGAAGAATTCACCCGGAAGTTTCTAGACACGTTCGGAAGCAGCGAAAGGCGAGAGCAAGCTCAACGACTACTCGAATCTCGCGTTGAGAAGCCCAACGAAACAGTGGCCATGTTTGTTGAGGACATGACCCGTCTATTTCGTCGAGCAGACCCGGATATGTCCGAGGGGAAGAAGCTGAGTCACCTCATGCGCGGTGTGAAGGAGCAGCTGTTTGCCGGTCTTGTGCGAAACCCGCCAACAAATGTTGACGAATTTTGAAGGAGTCGACGGCCATCGAACGTGCACTACAGCTACGGTACCGTCAGTATGACCGTGTCAACAGCAGTGTATCAACCAGCGCCGCAGCCGTGCCGGCGGTTCCAGCAACTGACGAGGGTTTGCGCCAGCTCATACGAGACATAGTCCGTGAAGAGGTGAACAGCTCCTCGCTACGCCGAGTGAACGCACGGTAGCGTCCGTCTCCGAAGTTGTGCGCCAGGAGGTAAGGCAAGCGCTTTCACCTCCCGAACAACCCATCGAAACGCGTAATCCCAGCTACGCAGAAATTGTCTGTCGACCGCCGCCTATTGCGCCGACACTGCAGTACTACCAGCAGCAACGGCCGCCTATTGCGCCGACACCGCAGTATTACCAGCAGCAGCCGCCGCCTATGCGCCGACCTGCAGTTTTACCAGCAGCAGCCGCCGCCTATTGCGCCGACACCGCAGTATTACCAGCCAGCCGCGCCTATTGCGCCGACACCGCAGTATTACCAGCACAACTGCCGACAGTACCTTGTACTACAGGGGAGCTCCAACGCGACCACCGCTCCGAAAATGACATTTGGCGCACTCCGACTACAGGCCCCTGTGCTTCCATGTGGAGAAGCAGCCACGTTTGTCGCCATTGCCCTTATCGAGTCGCAGGGCAAGGATTTCCATCCGCTGCTCCTCGTCGTTCGAACAGCCGACCCAACGTCGACGCGAATGCGTCAAGCTGGCGCGACGATTCCCTGTTTTCAGGCCGCGCTCCCCCTCCTGGACGTTCTTCTTCTCTTAACTCGACGAAGTGCCGCTGACGTTGCCAGAGGGCGATCTCCCAGCCCCCGCCGGGGAAACTAAAAGCAGCGACCTTTGGGGGGAGGTTGCCACTCGTCGAAAATCTGAAAATCCCCCTTGCGAATGAAGGAAGAGCCGACAAAGTCCGACGATTTGACGAGCGCCGAAATTGTAAGCGCCGAAATACGAGTTACAGTCGACGGTTACGAAGTGACGGCTCTTGTAGACACTGGTGCGGACTTCTCAATTATGAGTGAGAGTTTGGCGCATAAACTAAGGAAAGTTAGAACAGAGTGGACAGGGCCGCAGATTAGGGAGCTGGTGGCCGCTACTGACACCCATTGGAAAGTGCACAGCAAGGATCGGCATAGAGGAATCGTCATACGTCGCAACTTTGTTATTCTTCCCGAGTGTTGCAAACAGGCCATCTTGGGTATGGATTTCCTGCGCGAATACGGTGCAATCATCAATATACCAGAAGTCTGCTGACATTTTCGAAGGATGAAACTGCACAACTACAGCGAAAGCCCTTGTGCCTCCTTGAGGAGTGACCGTGCCACCGTTATCTTCGCCTCGTCCCCGTCAGGTGCACCACGCAGCATAATGGAGACGGCGTCGCTGAGCAAGTCCCTGCACTTCTGCTCACTCGAGGTGTTGCTGTAGCGAAGTCTCATCAGTGTGGTGCATGGGCAAGCCGATATTCTTCTGACGAACTTTTGCAAGGAACGGCGCCACATCACCGAAGGCACTACAGTTGCTTACCTCGACGGAATTGCAGAGTACCGCGAGTGTTTTGCAGTAGCAGGGCGAGCAGGACACTTCTATAGCACCACCTGTTCTTGATGTGAACGCAAGTTTACCGCCGTCGGAGAGGCAGCGTCTTCTTGACATTTTGAACCAGTTTCAAGACTGTTTCTCGTCGGTTTCACGGGTCAATCAAACGCCACTCACAAAGCACCGTATTATAACGGAGGAGACGGCACGACCCATCAGGCAGAACCCTTATCGTGTCTCACCTAAAGAACGCGAGGCTATCCAACAACAAGTGAAGCAGATGCTTGACGATGACGTCATCCAGCCGTCAAAAAGTCCTTGGGTCGCCGGTTGTACTAGTTCAAAAGAAGGACGGTAGCCTACGCTTCTGTGTGGACTACCGCAAACTGAACGGGTCACAAAGAAAGACGTGTACCCATTACCCCGTATCGATGACTCGCTGGACCGGCTGAGGCATGCACGCTACTTCTCATCGATGGATTTAAAAAGCGGTTATTGGCAAATTGAGGTCGACGAACGAGACAGAGAAGACCGCTTTCGTGACGCCTGACGGACTTTATGAATTCAAGGTCTTACCCTTTGGATTGTGCTCTGCTCCGGCAACGTTTCAAAGGCTGATGGACACAGTTCTGTCTGCCTAAAGTGGCAGACGTGTTTAGTGTATCTAGACGACGTCATCGTCTTTTCAGAAACGTTTGAGGAGCACCTAAGAAGGCTTCTGTCGGTGTTTCAAGCAATTCGGTCCGCCGGACTAACACTGAAAGCGGAGAAATGTCATTTCGGTTTCGAAGAACTTCAATTCCTAGGCCATGTTGTGAGCCACAAAGGTGTTCTTCCTGACCCCGACAAGATTGCGGCCGTTGCAAAATTTCCAGTACCAACGGATAAGAAAGCAGTCAGGCGTTTTCTAGGCCTCTGCGCATACTACCGACGATTTATAGCCAACTTCTCGCACCCGCTGCGCCGTTAACACGCCTGACAAAGGACGACGTCGCATTTGTATGGGGCGAAGAAGAACAAGCGGCATTTGATCATCTCCGACAGCGCCTACAGACACCTCCTGTGCTAGCCCACTTTGACGAAGACGCTCCTACCATGATTCACACGGATGCCTGCAACGTAGGCCTTGGGGCTGTACTCGTCCAGTGGCAAGACTCGGCGGAACGAGTATTGCATACGCAAGTAGAACGCTCTCGCGTGCTGAATCTAACTACTCTACGACCGAAAAGGAATGCCTTGCTGTCGTCTGGGCGTTATGAAGTTTCGGCCATACCTATATGGCCGTTCCTTTCAAGTAGTAAGCGACCATCACTCCCTTTGCTGGCTGACCAACTTGAAGGACCCATGTGGTCGGCTAGCACGGTGGAGTTTACGGCTTCAAGAATTTGACATGACGGTGGTCTATAAATCCGGACGACAACACTCCGACGCTGACTGCCTCTCAAGTCACCGATAGAGCACCAAGACACAGATGATGACGACATGGCTTTCGTAGGGGTTGTCGACACGGTTACCATTTCGCGTCAGCAACGTGAAGACACCGACCTGCTTCCACTCATTAATTTTCTGGAAGGACGGACCACTAGCGTGCCTCGGCCATTCGCAAGACCCTACCATCCTCTGCTTGCGCGACGACGTGCTCTACAAAAGAACTTTTCATCTAACGGAAGCACCATCTGCTCGTCGTCCCGAAGTCTATGCGTGACGAAGGTACGGGGAGCCTGCCACGATGAGCCGACGTCTGGCACCTCGGATACACACGCACAGTGGCCAGAATCAAGCAGAGATCTCTTTGGCCGAGGCTTAAGGCGATGTGAACATTACGTGCGCACGGCCTCGAATGTCAACGACGGAAGTCGCGCACCCTTAAAACCAGCTGGGTTATTGCAAGCAGTTCAAGTGCCCCCGGTGCCTTTTGCCCAAATAGGGATGGACCTTCTGGGACCGTTTCCAAATTCGTCTTCAGGCAACAAGTGGGTCATAGTAGCTACAGACTATCTAACACGCTACGCAGAGACGAAAGCTTTACCAAGCGGCACGGCAGTAGAAGCAGCACGGTTTTCATTGAAAAACGTCGTTCTGAGGCACGGAGCTCCTACAGTAATAATACCAGACCGAGGTACTGCCTTCACGTCTACACTGCTCAAGACCGTACTTGATCTCAGCGGCACAGCTCACAGAAAGACGACGGCCTACCACCCGCAGACTAACGGTCTCACGGAATTCCTGAACAAGACTATGGCGGATATGCTCAGTATGTACGTTGACGTCGACCACAAAAATTGGGACGACATTCTACCGTACGTTACATTCGCCTATAACACCGCACAGCAAGAAACGACGCGAAGGACGCCATTCAGCCTTCTTTATGGCCGAGAGGTGACGACTATGCTTGACGCAATGTTACTGCATGACTGCGACGACATGGATACGGACGCCGATGTTTTCACTCAGCGTGCAGAGGAAGACGCCAGCTCGCGCGCGTCCGTATCACCAGGCAACAAAATTCTGACGCAAAACGTTATAACCTGCGGCACCGATTTGTGACCTATCAACCCGGCGAGAAATGTGGGTTTGGACTCCTGTCGTCGACGCGGACTTTCGGAAAAACTAATGAAGCGGTACTTCGGTCCGTATGAGGTTGTGCGACGCCTCAGCGATGTGAACTATGAAGTCATACCTCATAGCTCCTCAAGAACGCGTCCTCCTAAACCGGAGTTGTGCACATTGTGCGTATGAAGCCCTACTGCTCTGAATAATGTGTGCCACACTACATTTCTACTGCGGCGTATGCCGTCGAGCATCGGGACGATGCCGTCTCCATGGAGGGAGGCAAATGCCACCACATCCTCCACGCACAAAGAACAAAGAAGATCACGGGAACTTAGAAGAAGAAGACGAGATCCCTGCGTGATCACTCAGTGTTCTTTTCGATTAAAGGGACCAGCTCTGTGTTCGTGATTCCTGCTGCTGATTTGTGCTGTTCCTGCATCGCGACAATATGCTCACGGTTGCATCAGATGAAACTACCATCCTTTGCGAGCGCTAGTCACAGGCGCCTACCTGAAATATCACGTCAAATATAAAAAGGAAGCAAAGTAGCGAAATAAAAGTCATCCAAGTTCATGAACACGCACGCACGAGGTTCCTGCTCCAACGCGGTGCATGCGCACAAGCGGCTCGACAGACACCACCACCCAGCCCCCCCTTATCAAAACGCTAATGAGCACATAGGGCACCGTTTTGTAGCAGCACAACGCGAATCTAGGTGCATCACGGAGCAATGTTTGCTTGCTAGGGAAACGCGCACGCGCTGACCATCGTACTACGTTCTGCGCGCATACTCTCGCCGGCGCGCTGCTGCGTGTCCGGCGTTCCGAATTATTCTGGGAGCGCCTGTACATACATCCCCTTCCTTACGGAATTTCGCTGTAAGTTCTCTCGGCATCCTGGTATTGTTTCGAATAGTATTGCGTTTCCCTCGAGTTATCATAAAGTGACTAACCTTACAAAAATGCCTGTTGACATTGAGTAGACCACCTATGAACTTTCTATTGACTGTACTGACAGTCTACAGACATTTACACTGTAGTAACACTTGTTCGTAGAACGTCTAAAGACCTACTACTTACTTCTGTATAAAAATTTTTTAGCTAGAACGTCTAAGGACTTCTCTCTTACTTCTGTCTAAAGAATATTCTAACTACACTGTCGAAAGGCTCCCTACTTACTTTTGTAAAAAGAATATTCTAACTACACTGTCTAAAGGCTTCCTACTTACTTTGTATAAAGAATTTTTTAGTCATCACATATAACACTTCCCTCTTAATTCTGTATAAACAACGTTTTAAATACATTGTCAAATGGCTTCGTTCTTACTTATATAAAGACTATTTTAAATGCAACCGTCAAATTGCTTCAGTCTTATTATTGTATAAATAATTTAAGCACACATCAAATTACTTCCTTCGGAATTTCGCATAAAGAACTTTCTTTATCTAAAAGTGAGAAGTCGTAGAACGTTTAACCTGTACACTGAGCGATTCTTTGATATTTCCCGCAGGACATGTTGACGATTGCAGCTGCACTTGCCATGACCACGAGTATATGTCGCCTACAAGTGCCAAGCTAACTTGTTCGCCACGCGTAGTTAAGCTGCTTTTGCACTTAAAAATAACATGAGAGATGGTAATGAAATTTCCATTTGTCAGATAACTAGTATAATTGAGACAGCCCGCAAGCACTCTTCTAGTGGGCACTTCTACGTCTTTCCAGACTTTCACCTTCACGTATACTCTCTTTTATCTGCAGTTCAACTAACAGATGACACACTTCTTTGATACGGCCCAGTGCACAAAGATTCAAAGACCAGCACTCACACCCAAAGGGTCCGATCTGACCCCGAAACTTCGGTTTTTTTGCGTTTCAGGTAAAAAAAAAAAAACGAAGCAGGGCCTACGCTGGTGTCATCTCGTTTCAACAATAACATTATTTTGCTTAACCAGACAGATTTCTGACAGCTGTTAACGTTTAATATGTGCTTTGCTCGCTGGCAAAAAAAAAGAAAAACAACGTAAAACAGCAACAATAGCTCATCTTGCTACCAGCACGGAGCAGTGAATTGCTATCGCACATAAGCTGGTACAATCTCATAATGAGTTAATTGCGCGGCTTTCATATTTCTCTAATTCCCCCAGATTCCTTTTCATAACAATCTGCCACATAAAAGCCCTTGTGGATATTATGTTTAAAGCTTTGTGCAGGCTCATTTTTCCCGAGCTTTTGCTTTGTGGCTCGCACGCTCATCAAATACACGGCTAGCTGCTTTCCTTGTGTGTGCGCGTAAGTATGAACACATGCGTGTAGCCGTCAAGCGTGGCAAGCACACTTGTTTCGAAGATGTCAAATAATTCTGCCTTCTCAAAGTTTGACCAGGCGGAATTATAGTGATAGCAGCAGTAGCAGTAATACTGCATGTGAAGCAAAAGAAAAAAAAAAACGCGCATCGAAGACTTGCGGATGTCAGTTTTACTCAGCAATGGTAAAACCAAGGTCCTTCAAAGCGACCTTCCAAACCGTGCCGAAAGGCACGCCACGCTGGCACATGCTGCGTGAACAAAATTCCTGAACCAGTACTACTAGTTTGCAAGGAGGAGCAACTCCGGCAGTCCCCCCCTTCCCCCGATGCGGTCCTCGAATATCCATTGTGCCAAAGCTCTCCGTCCGCTGTTGGCGCACAGCGAGGAAAGGGGTTGAGAGAGGGAGAACGGCGTGCACGTGCTGTGTCACCGGTCTGGCAGTTTTGCTGGACATGCTGAATGCGCCGTGTGTCGGGGGTGCCAGCCCAAGCCGTTGAGTTTTTCGACATGTGTGAACTCCTGGATATATTCTTCGATATATGTGAGTGCCTGGATATGAGTGGCCCAAAACTATGTGGTGTTGCCGAAGGGCGAAGCTATTAGGATGTGTAAGGCAAGAAAACGGACACCCGGTACAAGCCCTCCACTGTTTTAAGCCAAGATCGCTGCAACTTGCATACAGCAAAGACAAGGCCAAGTAGTAACTACTTCTGCGTCTCGTTGGACTTTTGTTATATCTTCTGACCAGTGATGAACTATTTCCAGTCTTGTATGTCCTGTTAGTGTGATGCGCTTGAAATTTTCTTTTGCTCACACATTTCTATTTGTTGTCGATCGAAGAGGCTTATGTGGTAAGTTTTCCTGCATAATTATTCGTATAATTCTCTTCGTTGATATACCTTCAGCCTAGCAGTGTGCACGCGTGTACCTCGGAATGCTGATTTATATGTGCGAAGCCTATCTGACAGCACATATGCTTCACATGTCGCCGAGCTGATTACGTCGCCCCGCTACTGTGGCTACTCATGGCCCTCAACACCTCGTACCCGAGTCGTTTTAATGGAAATGCGCGACATGTTTCGCCAACGCCGAATGAAACAGCGCCGACAGCTCTGCCATGAACATGTGGTACAGCCGCTCACCATCACCCCGTGGACATCAGTCTCGTTTACCCACAAACGCGTCACCCCTCTTCCCGTTCGCCGCAGCCACGTCGCCTATCTTCACCTGTGGCATCCAGCCGCATCCTTTCGGAAAACTAAGAAATGCAGCCCTTGGAGGTGGTGCTGCATTGGCGACTACCGCAGCTCTCTGTCGGCGTCGACAATGAGAAATCTAATTGACGTAAAGTAGACGACGTGCTTGTTCAAGCAATGGTCGACACTGCAGCCCACGTATCTGTGATGAGTTCCAGCTTACGTAGACGTTCAAAGAAGGTCCTCACACCAGCAGCTGCACAAGGGCTTCGTGTAGCCGACGGCGGAATGCCGGTTTTTCTTGGCATGTGTACTGCGCGTTTATACCCGGCTGGCCTACTTCTGTACTCTTTGCTGTAGTCGACAAGTGCCCTCATGACGTTGTCCTTGGCTTGGACTTTTTGTGTAATGATTCGGCTCTCATCGACTGCGCAAGCGGCGTCCTTCAGCTAGACCTGCCTCAACTCGGCGATGCTCCAGGAACTTCCCACCGCCCTTTTGCTCGCTTCAAGCCGTGCGTCTGTCACCCGAGGCAGTCAGTTTTGTCCCTTTGACCGCGCAGCCTTGGGTTCCTGATGGTGACTATGTGCTTTTCCCAGTAGTCAACATCCTTTTGAAAGGAACTTTCCTATGCCGCGTACGCTGCTGACGTTCCCAAATAACAATGTCACTCTTCCTCTCCTGAATTTTAGTTTTGTGCCCTGAGGTGCTTTCAGGAGGCATGTTCTTGGCTAGTGTTTCGTATGTCTGCGACTTTAAAACTGAGACCCGACACGCCGATACAAGTCTACCAGCACTTTTTCCTGCTTTCTGCTCTGGCTTTCATCGGTGGGAACGATTCCCACCGATGAAATATCAAAAATGATTCCAGCTGACCTAACTTCTGCACAGGCTAAGGACACCCGTCTCCTTGTGGAATCGTAGGGGGACATCTTCGACTTTGGCGGCAAACCGTGAGGCCAGACATCTGTTGTTCAACACCGTATACATACTAGAGACACGTATCCGGTTCGTCGGCGTCCCTACCCTGTGTCGCACGCTGAACAGGCAGTCATCCAATCAGAAGTGGACAAAACCCTCAGCAAAGGTATCATCAAACCTTCAAGCAGTCCTTGGGCTTCACCTGTAGTCCTTGTGAGGAAAAAAGATGGTAGCTGGCGTTTCTGCGTCGACTACCGCCACTTAAACAAGATCACGCAAAAGACCCACACATATACTGGATGGACATCTGTAAATTTAACCAAACATGCCCTGTCGTTTCGCTAGCTAATCTACAACACGTACATACATCCCCTTCCTTACGGAATTTCGCTGTAAGTTCTCTCCGGCATCCTGGTATTGCTTCAAATAGTATTGCGTTTTCCTTCGAGTTATCATAAAGTGACCAGGGCCACGGCAGTGCCTTAAGGCCCCTTTATAGTCCAGCGCAGTGTTCTCGACGGCCGGCAGCGGCGGAAGTTGGCGACGCCAGGTTTATCAAGTTACGTCGGCGCGATAACCGAGCGGTCTATTCTTCAGCGCGCGCGCTGCACCGCGCCGCCTCGGCGCATGCGCATTTGCGCGCGCCCGGCACGCCGTCAGGATGAAAAGCGCGCCAAAATGCAGTGAAACACACCGCCTTCAAAGCAAACGCTGTCCTCCTGTAGCGCTGCTTTCTGCTCCTGAGATTTTCTCGTCTGTCCGAAGTTGTGCCGCGCCTGCTGCCTGAGATTGAGAGCACCTTGAACTCGCGATGGGCTGGACTTACCCCGCACAGCACAAAGTTGCCACGGCACTCCTCATTCGTTGCCTTAAGCGCAAGCGCTCAATGTATATGCGCCCTATATATTGGACAGGCGACCAATCTTCGGTGAATACCACCACCTCGTCGCGGAGCTACGAAGGAACGACCCGGAGTACCACTTCAAGTATTTGAGGTAACGTAAATCACGCTGGTATCACTCGTTAAAACGTCTTTTCCTCGTATTTGACTTCAGCAGAGCGAACAGGGGTAGCACTTAACCCGAACGGCACGTCACATCTTTTTACCAGTACTCTGAATGGTAAGCTATAATAGCATAGTAATGCGCCGACCGAGATGTTTAACGATAATTTATGATATAGGTCATTTAAATCGGTAGTGGCTGAGCTCTTTTTTTACCATTTAGGTTCAGTGTCTACTAGGGATATTAATTTTTGATTACTCTTGAAAAAGAAAATGTCCCATTTCAAGTGGATGAACACGTGTTGTTCGCTGCTTGTCGCATGATTATATTTCCCGTGATTGCACAGCAGCTTCTAGGTAGCGGGCGAAAATTTCAGTGTGTTCATCCTTAAGCCACCGCGCGCCCCAATTTTGTGCATAGGATGACGAAGGCATCTTTCGACCACCTGTTGGAAATGGTATACCCGAGAATTCTACTTCCCCGAATCACAGAAAGCCAATATTTCCCGCAGAGAGACTAGCGGTCACGCTGAGGTATATCACCTTGTTCGCTATATCACCTTGTTCCAAACATTAAAATGGTATGGATTACTGCATGGCATGACATGGGTTTCTCTTTATAACACCACCTGGGCACATCGCGTTGCCTTGTTCCTCCTGAAGCAGATGGTGCGTTTTCACATATGATGTGTGAGGTTTGTAATAGCCACCACTTTTATTGAGCACAGAGTATGTGTAAAAATCGCGCTAAACGTTCTCTTATCATGCCGTTATTATACTTGTGCTGCCGGGGCGTGTTTTTTTTTGTGTACTGCGTAACATAAGAATCCGTTTGTCTTTTTCTTGAGCAGATCCTTGGCTATAGGTGGATGTGTGCAAGAACTTGCGATCGCCTACCGAATGCATGTTTCAACACTCTCAGGAATTCTCAAGGAAACTCCACCTGCCATATGGGAATGTCTATGGCCAATCGTCCTGAGGATGCCTAGTTCGCATGAATGGCGGGCTGGAAGGATTTCAGCTCCAAATGGAACTTTCCTAACGCAATCGGCAGCATTGACGGGAAGCATTTTGCCATAAGGTGTCCCGACAACAGTGGCTCTAACTACCACAACTATAAAGGATTTTACTCCTTACTAGTTCTTGCAGTACCTTATTCAAATGATAGGTTTGTGCTAGTGGTCATAGGCGCGGAAGGTCGATTGCGAGATGGCTCGTTTTTTGCGCAGAGCACCATCAGAGAAAGGTTTGAGGAAGCTTCACTTGGGCTGCCTTCGGGGGTGTCAGGATGGCCTCTCTGCATGGTGGGTGACGCAGCCTTTCCACTGCGCATGTATTTAATGCGACCCTACCCAGGGAGAAATTTCACCGGGAAAAGGAAAGTGTTCAATTATCGGCTTTCAAGGGCACGACGCTGTGTGAAAAATGCCTTTGGCATTTTGGTTTCCCGATGGCGTGCCTTCCTTGGCACCGCTACCGGCTAGCCGGAGCTGCTAGAAGAAATGATTAAGGCAGCCGTGTGTCTTCACAATTTCTTGATGTGCGACAGTGCGTACTGTCCAAACGGGTACTGTGACAATGTCTGTGAAGAAAATGTCACTGAAGGTACCTAGAGGGAGACAGTCACAGCATGTACAATTGGGCCTTCTCACAGCCGCCCTTCGCCTTCTGCCATGGCGTTACGGGAGAAAGTAGCTCACTATTTCGTACCGAATGAAGGTGCTCTTCCTTGGCAACTTCGAGTTGTACGGAGATGTTCAATCATTTTTCGTTAGTTCGCCTCCACACTTGTATCTTTCCTTTGTAAACTGTTTCTTGCGTGCATAGTCTTTTAGTTTCCACTTCTTAACTGTTCCTCTTAAGTTGTTACATAAAAGACAGCAAGCTCCACAGTTCATACGTTGCTGCAATATCGTGTTTTTGCTTTTCCACTGTAAGAAAAATAAAAGAAGCAAGCGGGAAGGCACTTCAACGCTTTATTTCATAAATGTGAACACAAAAAATGACAGAAAATAAAATTAGGCACGAACTCCCGGTGTTTATAAGCTTATTCGAGCTCTGCAATCATCAGCATTATTTTAGCTTGGCAGGCCGCAGTTTTTTGCTTGGGCCATTTGTAAAGCGTCATCCCAACTGACAATCCAAAAGCTTCATTCTCTGTCATTTTTTTATCAAGCAGGGACACAATTTGCTGGTCTAAGGTGTCCCCTTTGCGTTTCCGCGTGGGCGGTATGTCCCTAATTATTTCGTTGTGTGTCATGTATTGCTTGTGACCGCTGACTTTCGTGTGTGGACTCTTGCACGCAAACTTGATTAGAAGATGCCGCAGCAGGAGAGTTGGGAACCTCCGATGGTGAAGTTTCGCCTGTCATGGCGTTAAAGATGTCTTCAACGTTTCCTCCAATTCGTTGCTATCAGGCTTGTCTGCTCCTTGTGGTTGAGGCGCCAAGTTACGCGTGGTTCTAGATGAAGAAGAAATGAATTTCCGTGAAAAAAGCTGTACACTCCATATGAAACACAAAGTTTAAATGACATCATAACTACAGTCGTCACGCTTCACAGAGCGGTGCCCCTAGGAAAAGCCGTCGATTTGCTGCATGATACACGCCTGCACACCATGTCTTAGCATTGACGCTGTCGGCTAATAAATTTCCGGGAAGATGATAAGAGCACTCAAACATGCTAACATAAAAGGGAATAAAAGGGAAGTGGTGGGATGCATTAAACAAACGGAACAAGATATCAGCGAGACTTCATCGAAAGAAAACAAAAACTGAGTGAGGGCATCAAGTTTAACATAATAAAAGCAGGGCCAAAGCACCACGTGAATAAACACGAGAAACTTTTCTTGCAAGCAGAAGGCGGTGAGAAATCACTCACTTTTAGAAAACAGGTAACACAACAGCTAGACTGAAATAATCCAGCTCAGGCTAACATTGTTTTCACCTTATATCAGGACTCACTTAGTTTCTGCCTTGGTTTGGCACTTTTGTAACTTCTCGGTAAGGCAGAGAGTCCGAAAAACGCAAGCAAACATTGGATATAAATCATAGCAATGAACAAATCCTAGCAAATCATAACACTTCGCCAGCGCATTAAACTTGATTTGGTGCGGAAGTGCGCGAAGCCGGAAAAGCACAGCCTACAAATAGAAAGAGCACAGCTGACAAAGAGCGGATAAAGTGCAAATGCCTAACGAAAACTAGCCCAAAGGACCCGACAGTAAACTCACTTCCTTGGACGGCCGCACTGGTTGTAAAATTCCATCGGCTACGCGAACTCCCATGTTTTTCGAGCAACGAAGCCGCTGCCGCTCCTCTTTGTCTCCTCTATAGATTGTTGTTCTCTGGTGTAGCTATCACGCAGCCGCTTCCACAATTTTTGGCAGTCAGGAGCTGAAAGGACCAGGCAAACCGACATTGCATTCACAACAAATCCGGTGCAAGGAATACATGCAAACGGTGCTTCACAACTTTGCTTACCTGCGGCGACGCCGCACTCGGCTCGAAACGCTTCCCAGGCATTGTCTTTTGGTAATACGTATCGGTATTCCAATTTCCTTGTGTTGTAGACGCAGGGATACTTGTATATTCTCGACGAGGCCGTCAGAGAATCCGCCCGTTTCTGAAGTAGTGCATCCGCCCAATTCTTTAAGTGGAGAGCTGAGCGGCGACCATTTTGTGCGTCAGTGCCGCATGACGAAGCCAACTTGCAAACAGGTCGAGGCTATATGCACCCACTGAGGCAGCGCGCTTGGCTTCGACCGGCGTCTCCTAGGCTGCTCTTTTTTACGAGAGACACCTTCTTATCTCCTTGATTCAGGCGAAGAAACAACATGACTAGGCGAACCGTCTTATTCTTATTTTATCTTCCCAAAACGGGCATCGCGTCGGGCAATAGCGGGAACAAAATTTAAACGCACGCTGTTCGCACCCAATCGTGAGATAAGACGAAGAAGTTGGATCGGTCAATACGTTTCTTGCTGACACAAGCGTTCTTTATCCCTTAAAGGAAAAGTTATTAATCATACGATTCCTTTACCGGGACAACTCTGTCTGCATCTGAGTTAAAACAAAACAAAATCTTTTTAAGCATTTTACTGAAGCCTTGCTTGCTTGCTAAAAGGACAAAAATGACATATGAAGGACTGTACCAGTGTTCGAGGCGTACAGGAAGTTCAGTAGCGGGTGAGGCCAGCAAAAAACCGGAAAGCTCCACTACGGCACACATGCGCCTTGGCACGGAGTACTCAGCGCCTGTGCGAGATAGCTGTCGGCTTTCCGTTCTTCCCAGTGAGTTCTGATGACCTCCCATAAATCAGCAGAAGTGGCTCTGTGGAGATCCATTTTCGTCGACTTAAAACGCCCCAGACGTTTTCAGTGATGCGCATGTTTGCTCCGCGTGGGACAATCTAGCGTCATCACACGAAGGCCTTCAACGTGAGCTGTCACTGCCTGTGCCGTGTGCATAGGGGAAAGAGCATGCTCCAGCACCAAATGTACGGTCCATCCAGCTCGTGAGGAAGGGGCTGGTGATCAATCAGTTACATACTCGGAGCACACACGACCGTGAATGCGGTCCGCGCTCATGTTAGTGATAACTACCCACACGGTCACAGTCTAGACATCTTGCCACTTCTTTTGATGTCCTGGACGTAACAGGGATAGCATCTTTAGGGAAAAGTATTTAAGTTGCATTGTTCACAGCTTCAGCAATCTAATGCGGGTAGACAGCACTCAAGCAATGCGGACGCTTAACCATAGCGTTTTCGAAGTGCACATTGCACAGCGCTTCACCGGCTTGTTTTCTTATAGCGATGGAAATGCCATGTTCACCATGGCCACATGGACTACGCAGACATGCAACACACCGATTATACACATGCCAGATATCCTGCCCTTTGTGGCTGCACAATCTGAGCTCTCTCACTACGAGGGAAGCACGAAAATCGTGGAACGCAGCAGTGAGTCATAATAACACGACGGGTGAGCGCGTGAACCCCGCGGAGAAAGAGGGAGGAGACGGAGTGTGCGTACCGACGACCGTCGCGACATGTGAGGGAGAAAGAGATGCCGCCCAAGTGGCGAAGATTCCGGTTTTATAATTAACGTTCCCTCCGCTTTGCACCTGCTTAGATCACATGGCCAGCGCCGAACCTTGGTAAATATTTTCTCAAGCCAATATTGTCATGAGCCTTCAGAGGTCGTTCGTGGCTTTATTGATAGATGAGGGGGCTGACCCTGGCAAAGCGCGTCCGCCTAGGCTGGCTATCGAGCGTAGAAGAAGCGCACGATCTTCTTCCTCGTTTTGGGGACGCAGCTTCTGTTGCCCACGACCCACTACATGCAGCTGGCATTACCCCCCCCCCCCCCCCGGCTTCCGGAAAAAAACAGCATCACCTCGATGCTACAGAAGAAACACGAGGGGAGGAGAAAAAAAAAGAACAGTGCAGGTAACGTGGAGAACAAAAGTAACTAGACAAGAAGATAAGCTAACCGAAATAAACAAGAAGAAAATATATAGAACAATGAATTAAAGTTACAAGCGCGCCATGTACGCCTTCATGCGCATAACGTGAACAATGTCCGAGCTCGGTGGTCGTCGTGTCCTGGCCTGGGTTCCGGAATCACCTCGTAGTTCACGCCACTGACGCGACGAAGCACATTATACGGGCCGAAGTAGCGGCTCAGTAACTTTTCGGAAAGACCACGGCGGCGAACTGGGGTCCACACACAAACTTGGTCTCCGGGGCTGTAGAACACCTCTCTATGACGAACGTTGTAGCGTCGTGCGTCTGTTTGTTGCCGCTGACCAATGTGGAGCCGGGCTAACTGTCGAGCTTCCTCAGCACGTTCTGTGAATTCCTCGGCGTCAGATGTCAGCCGGTCAGTGTCGTGACACGGCAGCATAGCGTCTAGCATCGTCTGAACTTCCCGGCCGTAGAGAAGGCGAAATGGGGTGAACCGCGTTGTCTCCTGCACGGCGGTATTATAAGCGAAAGTTACGTAAGGCAAGATCCGGTCCCATGTTTTTGTTGGACGTCGATGTACATAGCGATCATGTCTGTAATAGTCTTGTTCAGTCGCTCGGTAAGTCCGTTCGTTTGGGGGTTGTACGCTGTCGTCTTTCGATGTCTGGTGTTGCTTAATTCAAAAACTTCGTCCATAAGCTGCGCCGTGAATGCTGTCCCTCTGTCGGTTATTACATTAGAGAGAGCACCGTGACGTAGGAAGATGTGACGCATGAAGAACTGCGCTACCTCAGGAGCTGTGGCTCGTGGAATCGCTTGCGTCTCAGCATAACGCGTTAACTCTTTCGTTACCGTGTCCATAGGACATGGGTCACCGGTGACCCATACGCGCCACAAGCTATTTTTAAAATATGAGCGCTCCTATGGACTTGCACCGCCATCAGTCGTATTCTCCAGGCACCAATCTTTCATTTTTTGCGTAGTTTGTATTTTTCCCGTGCGGCAGCGATTTAAGCGGCGGTTCCAATTGTGCGGTTCGCTCCGTCTGTTTACGAAGATGGCAGACGCTTTTGTCCCTCGCGCGAACGACGCCTTTCTGGCGATTCTGTTGCATCTGGAAGCGATCATTTGGCTGCTTCTAGCGGCAGTGATTCAGATGATGATCCCGCATCATCGGATTTTAGTTCTGACGACGAGGACGTGCAGAATCAGCCCGGACCTACATCAGCTGTCCGGCGGTATGTTTTGTTTATGGCACAAGACGGGTTGCCATTTCTTTTTGCAACCATAGAGCGCAATATGTCCATATATACATGGTTCAATAGCCCATTTCTTTCCCTTTTTACTAATATATACTGTGCTTCTGTGTGTGAGAAATCTGTGCAATAAAAAGAAAAAACTGTGCAACCTGGCTGAACAAGACACTTTCTACTGGGTAACAAGTAAACAAGTGTAACTCGTGCAGTTGTTGAGCTAGGTCAGTGAAGCTTTTCTGTTAGGTAGATGTCTCCTATCTAAACAATTTGTATATTTCAGAATATTTTCCAGATTTAGTTCTTTTATGTAGTAAACATACAATTGCAAATGTTCTTTCAAATTTCCAAGAAATGTTACCTTTAACGATTTTTTCTGCATATTAGTTTCCAAGTGAAGTTTTTTAAACTTGCACACGTCAAAAGTACATTTACTTAGCTTTCGCTTGATGTATTGCATTACAGTATAACCATTTTATTACTTATTACAAAAAATACTAACAAAAACCGAAGAAACGTTGCCCATTTTGCCACGGTAACGAAAGAGTTAAATAGTCTGTCGCGACAATCACCCACTTGTTGCCGTCAGCAAGCAGACAGCGGAAACGGTCCGAGGATGTCCACTCCGACTTGGTCGAAGGGTGTATGACGTGCCTCAATCGGCTGAAGTAAACCAGCCGGCTTAACGGATGGAGTCTTTCGGCGCTGGCACACACGGTAGCCTTTCACGTACTGCTTGACGCCTGCGGAAAGCCCGGGCCCAAAGTACGTTTCGTTTACTCTTGCCAGTGTACGTGAGAAGCGTAGGTGATTAGATGTGGGTTCGTCATGGCAAGCGAAGAGGACGTCATCTCGCATGTCTTTCGGAACAACCAGGAGTATGTACGGCTGTTCGAACGAGCGTTCTTTTTGTACAGGACGCTGTCTCGCAGACAGAACGACGTCAACGAACGCGAAAGACGACGCCGTATGGCTCTGCCACGGCCCTCTAAATGGTCAATGATCGGGCGAATCTCTGCGTCATCTCGCTGCCGTGTGCTCAAATCTGATAAGCTAATGGCGCCCAGGAAACCATCATCGTCGTCTGTTTCCTGACTGGCAAGTTGAATGGGTGCGCGAGACAGTGTGTCAGCGTCTTCATGCTTACGGCCAGACTTGTAAACTGTGGTGACGTCAAATTCCTGCAGCCGCAAGCTTCACCGTGCCAGTCGTCCTGAGGGGTCGCGCATGCTTGCCAGCCAACAAAGAGCGTGGTGGTCGGTCACCACTTTGAATGGACGACCATAGAGGTAGGGGCGAAACTTGGTAATCGGCCAAACGAGTGCGAGACACTCTTTCTCCGCAGTCGAGTAATTCGCCTCGGCACGGGATAGTGAGCGGCTGGCGTACGCTATGACTCGTTCCACTCCATCTCGACACTGTACGAGGACTATGCCAAGACCAATGTTACTGGCGTCGGAATGCACCTCTGTGTCAGCGTCGAAATGTGCAAGCATGGTTGCTGACTGCATGCGCTGTCGTAGTGCAGCAAAAGCCTCCTGTTGTTCGCTATCCCACACAAATGGCGTGTCATCTCGAGTAAGACGAGTGAGGGGTTCCGCTATATTCGAAAAGCCCTGAATAAACCTGCAATAATAGGCGCATAAACCAAGGATCGCCGAACTGCCTTTTATCGGCAGGAGCTCGAAATTCGGCTACGGCGGTAAGCTTGTCCGGATCGGGTCGGACCCCTTTTGCGCTCACTACATGTCCGAGGAACTTCAGCTCTTCGTAACCAAAGTGGCACTTTTCTGGCTTAAGTGTGAGGTCTGCCGATTGGATGGCTTCGAGCACACTCCGCAGACGGTGAAGGTGCTGCTCAAACGTTTCGGAAAACACCACCACATCGTCAAGGTAAACAAGACAGGCCTGCCACTTCAGTCCAGTGAGGACAGAGTCCATCATGCGCTGGAAAGTTGCCGGCACCGAACAACAAGCCAAAAGAGGTACTCGAAATTCGTAGAGACCAGCCGGCGTCACAAAGGCTGTCTTCTCGCGGTCTGAGTCGTCTACCTCGATTTGCCAGTACGCGCTCTTTAGATCGGGAGAAGAAAAACAGCGGGCATGGCGTAGCCGATACGCGGCAGCGGGTACACTTCCTTCTTTGTTACGCTGTTAAGGTTTCGGTAGTCGACGCAGAAGCGTAATGTCCCATCTTTCTTTTTAACAAGAACAACCGGAGATGACCAGGCGCTGTTGGAAGGTTCGATGATGCCGTCATCAAGCATCTCTCGAACTTGCGTACGGATGGCTTCACGTTCTTTAGCGACAAACGGTAAGGTGGCTGGTGCATCGGGCGTGCGTCCTCGTCAGTGATGATCCTGTGCCGAGTGATGGAAGTCTGGCGTAGCGTTGATGAACTGGCAAAGCAGGCCCTCAATTCGAACAACAGCTTGCGGAGTGCAGTCTGGTTGCCATTGGGCAGCTCAGGATTTATGTCTATATTCCCCAGAGACGTGTCTGCGGTCTCCAGTGCTTCCGACGTAAAAAGTCTTAATGTCGGATACTTGTCTGCAAATGCAATCGAAGTGCCGCGGAAAAGGTGCCGATCCTCGTTGCTGAAGCTGGTGACAAGCAATCGTGACTGGCCGGCACAAAGTTGTATGACGCTTCTAGCCACACAAACACTTTGATTAAGCAGGTGTTCCAAGTTTGTTTCGGCCACTGCTTCGCCATCGCGTAAGCCGCAACATGTGACATTGACCAGGACACTGGCTCGTGGAGGAAGCGTTACACTGTCTGCAGAAACCCGAAGTACGTCGCCACGTCGTTGGTCGTCCTGCACGTTGATTGCTCGCTCTGCTGAGCATGTGACACGACCATCCTGAAGATCATGATAGCACCACACTCCTGAAGAAAGTCAACTCCTAGGATGAGGCCGCAGGAGCATTCGCGCAAGACAGGGGCCAGCCTCGCTACAACGTCGACCCGTGGATCTCAACATTTGGCCGTGCACCATTCCTAGAGGAGCAACTACCTGGCCACCAGCCGTCCGTATCCGGCGAGTTCTGCGTCGGGCACGTGATCACTTTTTTAACTGCTTTGCCATTTTTCCCGCTTAAAATCGAATCGTCTGCGCCTGTGTCCGCCAATGCACTAGCAGCTAGGTAACCGTCAGTTGCAGCTGCTGTCGAATCGGTATCTGTTCGTTTCTGCGTCAATCGGAGGTCTTCAGCGCAGCGATCGTTAGCGACCTCGCCCCCAAAGGTCGCTGCAGTTAGTTTTCCCGGCGGGGACTGGGCGACCGTGCGGTAGAATATCGCTGAGGTGGAAGTAAAAATCGCCTCGGCGACGGCGAGCGCAACTGCCGCCCAGCTGGCGGTGGCATGCGTTGCTGAGCGAGGTAATCCTCGATGAAACGAGGTCGCTGGCCGTAGCGCGGTGGCGGCGAGTAGGCAGAAAAACCGCGAAGGCCAAGGCGCCGGTATGAACATTCGCGGTAAAAATGGTCTGCTGCACCGCAGTGGCAGCAAAGAGGACGGCGATCGGGTGTGCGCCAGACTTCGGACTTGCGAAGCGGCGCGCGTCTATCATCGATGTACTGCACCGGTTGCTGCGAACGATAGGCGACTGGAGCAGCATGTAAAACGGTACCGTAGTACAGCGTCGGCTGCGCCGGCTGGAGTGCCACTGTCGGAGGAGCCCGAGTGAACTGCGGCGGTGGGTATGCAGGACGGTTCAAGGCATCTGCATAGCTTGCACCACGGTACTCGGCTGGTGCTTGCATAGCGTTGTGAGGCGAAAAGGTGTCACTTCGCTCACGAAGAGCCTGGTACAGCTCGTCCCTGATGATGTTCGCCACAGAGTTTACCGTGGGCTGAGGTGGTATGGTGGCCTTCTGCAACTCTTCGCGCACCACAGAGCGGATGAGTTCCGGGACGCAGTCCTTACTTCCCATGGCAGCGAAGATATCAGCAGCGGACACACTGTTCATCTGCCGCTCATGCAGGTTAGCTCGATGCAGGAGCATCTTTTCCGTTGTTACGGCCTCGGACAAGAACTCCGCGACTGTCTTCGGAGGGCACCTCACGAGACCTGCAAACAGCTGCTCCTTGACGCCGCGCATCAGGTTACGCAACTTCTTGTCCTCCGCCATTCCCGGATCAGCTCTTCTAAAGAGGCGCGTCATGTCCTCGACATAAGCGGTCACAGTCTCGTTTGGAAAGTGAACGCGGGACTGAAGCGCGCGTTCCGCTCGTTCGTGGCGATCAGTACTGATGTATGTTTCAAGAATCAGTCGGGAAAATTCGCCCCCTGACGTCAACTGATTCTCCCGGTTCGTAAACCATGTACGCGCTCCGTCCTCTAAGTAGAAATACACATGCCTGAGTTTTGCCGCGTCATCCCATTGGTTTAAAGCGGCCACGCGCTCGAAGTCCACCATCCCGTCCTCGACATCCTCCGATACGGTGCCGCGAAAAGTCGTCGGGACCCTTGGGCTCTCAAGGGTATATCGGTTGAACGGCGTACTTTCCACATAGGTTGGGGCAGTTTACACGGCGGCACTGGTCATGGTGGTGAAAGTGGCGGCAACGGTAGCGTCGCCTTCCGGAGGCAGTCCCCTGACTCTGCGGCTGGCCCGATGCGCGGGAGTGTTGACGGGCACTGGACTTGTACTGCGGCTTCCTGGAGGGGTCTGCGACATCCGTGAGGGCTACCCAGCACCTAACCAGTTTGTCACGAGCCTTCACAGGTTGTTCTGGGCTTTATTGATAGATAAGGGGGCTGACCCTGGCAAAGCGCGTCCGCCTAGGCTAGCTATCGAGCGGAAAAGAAGGGCGCGATCTTCTTCCTTGTTTTGGGGGCGCAGCTTCTGTTGCCCACGACCTACTACATGCAGCTGCCAATATAAACAGTCGAGCACGGGCCGTCATCAGCAGTCTAAGTTGTCTGCCACACCGGGATGAAGAGATGAACGACGCTGCTGCGCTAGCCAACCGACGAGCCTGGCCTGCAAGCTTCATGCCGAGAAGGCACTTCAAGTGAGCGGTGAATAGGGCTCTTCTGTGTTTTAATCTTTTTTGTAGTGCATGAGGTTGTACGTCTGTTGTTGCCTTCGTGTAATGTTGTAACCAATCAGCATTTGTATTTTAATTAGCTGCGTTTGTGCACGTTTTTGTGTAACTGCCTGTGCGAAAAGAATATATTCGTTTCGTTTGATCGCCCTTGGCTCCGACTCGTTTTTTTCAACCACTTCCGGCGTTCTGCAAGTGCACCGAAGGGACCTGAACTTAACTGTCGAACGTTTTGTGCTATTATTTTTCGGGAACTCATACGTCGGTTCTTGGAAGTTTTTCCGGCGATTGCGTCCCGTGTCTCACAAGTCGGCATCGATGATAATGACAAATGTCAACGAAAAATACATCGTAATTACGCGCACTAAAAAAAGATCCCTCCCATATTGCTTACGCAGTCGACGGCACTGCGCTATAACTGAAGAAAATGAGCATAAATATTTAGATGCGACTCTTACTGCAAACGTGAAATGGACCCCTCACATCGATACTATTGCCGCAGCAGGACTATATGTAACGTATATCTTTTTTAAAGGATGTTTAAACTAGGACCTACTTAAGTTCAGCTGCTTGCATACAAAACATTTATAAGACTATGCCAATGTGATCTGGCAATGCCAATGTGATCCGCATACAGTGACTAACCTAAGAAAACTGGAAGCAGTGCAACGAAAAACCACCAGATTTAATCATAAAGGATACAGGCGTGAAGACTTGCCCAAGCACCTCGCCGCCGCATCTAACTTAAAACGCCATCAGAAAGAGCGAAAGGAGCCCCCCTAAGATTTCTATTTCAGATGATTCACAACAGTTTCAAGATAAACGCGTCCAAATATATTTCGCTTTCCGATTCCCGACCTACGCGCCAAATGCATGCAAATAACTAAATGAATACTGCTATAGTAATAGCAGTTTTAAACGCTTTTTTTCCTGCTTGCCATTAAAGAATGAAATGAGCTGCACCCATCTATCGCAAACATGAAATCATTTTCAGAATTCTCTAATAAAATTGAAGGCTTAAGTAGCTAGAACTGTCCACACCAAATAGCATACCGCTTTCTCCCCTCCCTCATTTAGACTTTTTTGATTCCCCATGACACTACCATGGACAAATGGAGGGCGATTCTGCGCTTTCTTTAAAATATTTTGCATACAATGGGATATTGTATGATAATTGGTGGGCCATTTCGGACAGTTACACTTGACTGATGCAGCAGAATATGCAAGTTCATTGTATGTTTTCTATATAAACACTGTTTGCTGTTGTACTGCATTATTGTAACATTCCTTTTATACATTTGTTTAATATTTGAATGTTTTGTACACATTTAATATACTGTACTGACCTTTCGTATAGACCTCCTGCTGCACTCCCGACTGAGAGCAGCAGTACTGAAATTAAATAAATACATAACTAATAGCACGATATATAGGAAAGACATGGATCAAGAAAGAAAAGTGAAACGCTTTGAATTTTAGAGATTGACCAGTATACATTTTGTTTGTTCTCCCACTGAGTGAAGAAGCTACTTTCATCAGTAAATGCGACGTTTCGTCAATCGTCGACTGTCCACTGAAGATGCTCCTCAACGAGCCTCTTTGCTCTGGCACCGTCTAGCAGAGGCTTCTGAGCAACCATCCTATTTCTGATACCTGCCTCCTGTAGCCGTTGCCTAATAAGTTCATCACACACTTCAAGACGAATGGCACCCTTTATCTCACCCGCGGTTATGAACGGGTTGTCACTAACACAGACAACAATCTGCATGTCTTCATCAGTCGTTTCGCTGCTCCGGCCTTCGTCCCGGTAGGCATGTATTCTTTTGTTCATTGAAGCCCCTGCCGCTCTAGTTCCTTAATTTCCTTCTGTGAAAAGTCACGGAACCGCATTGGTTCGATATGGATTCTTTTCGCATCAGGCATAGGCGGTGGCATATTAAAACTCTCCCCAACTGTAGCAAGGACGACCTGTAGCGCAGCTTCACATATTTGAGGTTGCGACAGCGGCCTTCCAGTAGTACGCCTACGGTTGAGCGCGAAAGCACGCGTAGGATTGATAACTTTTGCTTCAACGTCTAAAAAACGCTTACGTTAGAAAGAAGCATGTATACAACCCAAGTTCTTCTGATCTCATGAGCGGGTGACTGCAGCGTGCTTTTCAATCTTGCTTCTGCTATATCGATTCGATGACCGATGACACATAATAAAAGAGAAACAATTCGCCTAATCATGCATGAACAACATCGAAGGCGATGCACCATCAGAGAACTCATTGTGGTACAGTTCCTGTTTTCTGAACAGCTAGGAGTGTAACTGCTCGGGCGCCTTATCTCCTCGGGAGCACTAGGCAACCCAGGCGAATGACCAAGCGAAAAATGTGCCCGTTGCAGCTTTTTCGTCTGGTCATCCTGGCAACCTTGTTTCAAAATAAACGCATTTCAACCAGTACGAATTTGCACCGTCACCCGACAAGGCGCAAAAAGCCATCAGAACGTTCTGCCGCTTGAAGGTGTCAAGCTCGTCAGAATGATGGACAGACGCTCGTTACATCGTGACGAAGAACAAAAGCCTCTTTAACGTTTCGTCGTGCAATATATACAGTCAGAATGGTCACATGACCCTCGTGATCACCCGGATGATGGAAAACAAAGATAGGACGTCTCCTGGCGTTTGTCTCTGGCGCCGGCGGCTACAGAACGCCAGCATCGTGGGCCTGCCAAGAAAGAAAAAAAAACATTTCACAAATTAGTCATCAATACCGAGTCTTTTCGGAGCTCGTATGACGCGCCCATATCGCGTCGTTCTTTGCTCTGGACTTGAAGTTTCGTTCGATGAACGAGGCTCTTGGACGTCAGACGACTTGGTAGCTACGATGTCTTTGTCCGTCGCGTAAGTTGGCTCGCTGTTTCGTGGATTCCCCTCCGTCTTTACATGCACTCTTAGCTGAAGGGGGAGTAATGCGAGGGTAGGACAGCTTCATTACTCTACCCAGAGTTATTCAACTCTAGCTGGGAGGAATGCGGAGTCAGCCGTGGGGCTTACTCTTCCGTTCAAGGAAGAGTAACATGGTCTGCGAGCTCCCATGCTGCTTATGTAGAGTTAGAAACTCGCGGAACTCCAGCGTCCGTAGCGTGAACAGCGCCCAGTACTCCATCGTTCGCAAATATCGCCGCACAACGATATGCGATTGCAGCGTTGCCGGCCTGGACGTGGCAAGCCTCAACGTACCTTGATATCCTGAATATACAGTCCAACAAGAAAAAGTACACGTGACTCTCTGCGAGCGCGCCGCGTAAAGATTGTGCGTCGGCGCACGCAGTCGGATCGCGTCTCCGGACAGCCTACCTGACGCGCACCGATCGGCACCGACAAGAGAAAGCAAGCCAAGAATTCCACCACCGCACTTCTAGTACGCTGTTAAAGACGAGTGCGCGCGCAAGGAGACAAAACAAAAAAAAGCAAAAGCAAACGCAGGCGGGTGGAGAGATATCAACAGAACTGCGAACAGCGCCGGCGCCGGTGCGGGGGTTCCGTCGGGCGCCAGTTGCGCGTGTGCCGCTGTGGGTGCCCGAAGCAAGCTCAGCCGTATCGCGGATATCGAAATAATGGCCAGTTGGCTCTGTGAACGCTGCATGAGAATGGTGCTGTTATGTTGACACACTGTGCGTGTTTTGTGCGGGCAGTCTCACTGTGTTCTCGTCGCTGAACGCGAAGGTTGTGATGTGACGGCAGGGCAACTTATGTCATGCTGCGACAGTGATGGTTTCGCCATGCCGCGACGCGCAACCGTGCAAGCTCAGCCCATTCCGGCGCACCCATGGTAAGACATGCATTTGTTTTGTTTGTTTGTGGGTCTTCATCGCCGCTGACGCATGTGTACGTGTTGTTCTACACAGCGCGCTGTCTAAGCGAAATTAAAGGCAAAAAAGAGGCGTTAGGCGCATATATAGAAACGACGCGACATAAATGCGCGTTTAGGAACACCCGTGAAGGCAGTACAGGCGTCGGAAGGTCATTCGATCAGCTCACGAAATCGCCCCTTCACCTAAAAAAAAAAAATCTTGTGTGATATTTCATGCGAGAAGGCTTCAACTTCATGCTTTCGGTGAATGTAAACTTACGCGAAAGACTGTGGCTATCGCAAGTAATAATTGCTCGTGTAGTACATGCTGACACCACGATATGATCATGAGGCACGCAGTAGGGCTCGGGAAGTGTTGACCATCCGGTGTTCTTTTGATGTGCACTGATAACGCGCAGTATACGGGCCTCTCGCATTTTGGCCTTTTTCGAAAATGCGACCGCCGTGGCCGGGATCTAATCCTCCCCTATCGAAAAACCTCACGGCGCATGTCCAATAACCTCGTATGAACACACATGAATCATATGTGTTCTCGTACGATTCATACGAGATTATTGGATACGAGGTATACGTGGCTGCTGACAGGAATGACGATCGTCATTCCGGTCAGCAGCCGATGTGTTTATCACGTCGTCATGTGTTTATATGTGCATGTAACCCATATTTTTAACATTCGCTCAGTTCCGATAATCAGTTCTTTTGTTTTTCCCCCTCAGCCGGGCAACATGTCCACATTTGCATATTATTGGCGCCTAGTAACACTGGGGCGGCCTTTGACAAGACGCTCGAGTGCAAGGTGTGTAACTGCTCGATGGACTTTACTAACATTGCGGACCTTTTTAAAGTGCACATGTAACGTTGTTTCGCGTTTCTTTGCCATTGTGCGTTTCGTATAAATGTGTGTGCCGCACACAAAGTACGAAGCTCACAACAAACTACTTACCAGAATCTCACTGTTAAGTGTAACATGTGTTTAAAAACTAGACTGCTATAAGAGAAGCGAAGTAAGCATTTTCAATGAAGATTTCATTTTTTTGTGCACAAAATGTCTAATGGACCTCGTTATTTTGTATCTTTTCCAGGAAGATTTTTCCGGTGAAGCAGCGAGAGTTGCTGGCCCACCACTTTTTCCACAAGATCGATCATGGGAAGGCTTCTCTGTGCCTCACAATGTGCTGGATCAAATTCGCATACCTTTAAGACTATGAATGAACAATGGGACTTGTGTGGTTGGTTATACACAAACTGCTGGCAAGCATTTGCACACTCCACTGCGGAAAACGTAGCACTTTTTAAAGACCCCTGTGGAAACTCCTCCAATTCAACCTTCATTAAACCTTGACTGCTTCACAGCCTAATCAGCTTTCATTTAAGCTCATGCTACTTACTAATTAGCTCAAATGTAGGCAATACTTAAATGCACGTCATTGCTTAGGACAAAGGGGCTTTCCAGCCATGGTGCTTGGTATTCATTTATTTTGAATAGGATAATAAGGCATGTACAATGTACCGTGACATTAATGTTAAGCAAGAAAAGATCCTGCAGGTCCCCCACACTGTGTGAATCGGCGTCATGTGAAGCAGTCTGCAAAGAACTTGCCAGTGACGAATTCTTTGTCATTCAGCGAAGTGTTACGGGTAGAATGAAGCTCCTTGTGCAAAATGCATGAATACCCACTCAAGATGTATGCTTAACGTGGGCTAACCAGGAACGTTGATAGTATGGTGAATGAGTGATAGCTCATGGTATGATGTAATATTGATACTCACATTAGTCCAAAGCACAAATGTCTATTTTGTCAAAGAAAAATGCACTATATGGTGCATGCGTTAATGTGGTCTCAGAAGCATTGTTTCTTGAGGTATTCCTACGGTATAGAGTAAAGTTGCACAATAGCATACAGACATATATGCGATGCTATGATAGTGGTCATCATACATTAGAAATGCAATCCACATAACGCAAGCACCAATATAACAACTGCTGCTGCAATAGGCTTATTTACTCTTAACCACGTTGGAGGAGCCACCATAGTGGTAGTGTGCCTGCTTGGCACCTTGAGGGCCCGTGTTCAATACCCCCCTACTGCTTCGTAGGCTGTGTATGCATGTCTGTGTGTGTGTGTGTGTGTGTGTTATGTCTGCATTTCAAGTGCAAGCTACGAGAAATGGTGTTCGTCTCTTGGTTTAAGAGCGAAGCTGCTTGAGCCGGTTATTCTGTGTCAATCATGAACACCAAAATGTGTGCTGATCCTGGAAGCAATGCGCCATGTGAGGTGCAGAAAACTTCATGCACCGCTCAGTGTTGTGGGTTCGGTCCCTGCAGCCACGGTGTTTCATATGTCTGTTTTAGTTGGTCCTTGATTGACATAGGCCTTATCAAATCCAAACACCTGTGGCGCATACTCGCATACTGTGGTCCAAGAAGTACGGTTGTGAGCTATGCATGATTGCAGTATTGTTAATCATGACATATATGATGAGTTTATCAGGTTAGCAATATCAAATCTTTGTCACTCGTGTTAGTCACACATTTATACCTTACCTCCAAAATGTTGGGGTCTACCAGGCAAATGAGATAGATAGATAGATAGATAGATAGATAGATAGATAGATAGATAGATAGATAGTATGTTCACCAAGAAGTGCTTCACATTTAATAATTCATCTGGTCACAACTCATAGCGCCAGCTAGCACGTAAACAGTTGAGTGCACTAATGTAGGCATGCCCATTATTGACAGTGGGATTATAAGTGAGCTGTAGTTGTGTATTAAAGTTGTGTATTAGTTGTGTATTAGTTAAAGAGTGATGCTAGACTTAGCCTATGTAATTACCATTGTGTGTTTGCAGACTGTATGTACTTTTTGCTTGCCATCTGTTAGAAACGTACGAACACATTGGTACACTGTTGTTAAGAAATGCATCCACCACCGAGCATCATAGTAACATTCAAACCATATCAGTAAACAGTTCTTTCACACTGTTTTACTACATCAAATTGCTGAGTATTTACGCTGTATTGCACACATTATTGTTCCATGGGCTCAATGTTCAAAAACAGTTTTGTGCATGCTATGAAAATGTATATCTTTGCACTGACATGATAGTTGTTACTGTTTTGATTCCAATAAAATATTAGAACAAACGTTTGTTGTGTTGCTTGTGGTGGGACAAATTTTCATGCATGGGAACTAAAGAATAAAACTTGTGAGTGAAAATAAATTGCTAAAATACTGATCTGTCATTGTTACTGCTGAGGATCTACCAGGCAGATGTAACTGGTATTTCTTGAAACACACTGCACGAGAGAAATAGGTGGTGGAAGAGAACAGTGATGTTCAAACAACGACTGGCTGTTCATTTATCAATCGCGGCATAGTTTGATGTGCGTAAGTGTAACACCAACTTAAGCATCAAGTGCATGGAATGCTAAGAATATGTGAGAGTATATGTCAGTGACTTTGAGCTTTGAGGATCTCCGCATCTGTCAGTCAGTCACCTGTGCCTGCTTTGTGAAATCTTCCGTTGCCAACAGGCATAGCGTTCTCCTCCGTTGGCAACAGAAAATGCGTAGACACTGCCTGTTTTCTGGAGATGGGTTATTTCACTGAAGAACAGAGTAACAGATTTTTTTTTCTTAACATTGATACCGCAGCATCTGTGTAAGAGGTCCAACGCCCACATTTCGAAAACAGAAATGCGAAATCTTGGTTTTAAAGAGACCTGTCTTGCGTAGGCTATGCTTCACCTTGCGGCACGGCACGCCTTGCTCATTCGTTTTCATGGCCACGTGCTGTTCAAAAATAGGCGTAATTAGCAAGGAAAATAGCTGTCGCCAATGACCAGATTTAGTAGCTGAGTAAGCACATACGACGACAGCATGTCGCACCAAACAGCGCAATGCGCGCAGGTATATACTGATTACACAAACAGCTGATCGCCAAGTCGATGTGGAAACGCCGCTGCCAGTGTGTGTGTAGCGCACGATAGGTCACACGCGTATAAGTTATATATGTTGGTGTAGGACACCTAGTGACGTACGCAACTTTTGTATGCGAATGCGGGTGGTTTTTGAACCGCTAGGAACGCGCTGGTGCCAGTGGACGCGTGCGGCTCACGGCGGCATTAATCAAAATTGCTGAACAGCACATGCCTATGGAATACGCATACTTGAGTATGACACGCTGAGATACCTTACTTTTACGCATATGTTTGCTTACATTTAGCGATCGAAACATCTGTGATGCGTAGGGTAGCACGAAATTGAGAACCGATTTATAACGCGGTTGCCTCACGGCACGACGATATGAAGAATAATTCATAGCGCAGTGCTTTGCGGGTGGCTTTCTCACCGCCTCGCAAGTTCTGCATTGACCGAATGGAAACACATGCTCATACCAATCAACTTCGAAGCTCTTAGGTTCAGAAGCAGAGTAGCAATACATTCGGTAGATATATAAGGCCGCGAATAAAGGCACCGGCAGACTGTGGTGTGGTGGCGTGATCGGTAGTATGTCCGCTTACTGTGGGTGCGTACCCGGGTTCGATTGTCATGTTGTTGCTGCTTATTTTCGTAGTGCTGTATGTTCTTGATTTCTTTGACTTCTGTTTTCTGAAGTGCCCGTATGATGTCCGGTACTGTCAATGAGCGTTCGAATGTTTACTTTGGCGGTGGTATCGACGAGCGATACAAGTGCCGTGCGTACACGAATCAGTTCGCTTTCCGCGTTTACTGGTCCAGGGCGAGTTATCCTTTTTTTTTCATTCGTGCTTCCGAATCAGCATTGTCTACGATTTCTTTTACACCTTGACGATTAATGAGAGCGTGACTGCCGCTACGCTGGACAAGCCGCGCCGCATGGCACCGTACGTGTGCTCGGCACTGTTGCCGTGAAGAAAACAGCTGATCATAACGGTATTCGCTAATCGTAACGACGTCGAATATTATGTTGTTTCGTTTGAACAGGTAGTGTACTCAATATCCCGATGGGTTACCAGGCGTTTCCATGGATTCTGTCTATATTCAGTGCTTAATTAGACAGAACACCGCTATTTTCACTGGCAGTACAGCGAAAGTCGAGAGATTCTGAATGCTTTTCGCAATGGGTGTTTATATGCTTAACGTTGTTGTGTTGTGTGTGCGTTGTGCATGGATGCATGTTTTATATATGCGATCTCTCGTTTACGCGCGTTCTCTTGACGTATTCGCTAGCTGTAGCATGGTACGATCGAAAGCTTGGCGCCGCACCATTTTCTTTCTTTATTTTCGTTAAGTCCTTCATGAAAAGAGTGCTTGAACTCCTGCGAAGCATTACTTCACTCCCCTTCAGCCAGAGTGACAGAACTCTGTGCGAGAGAGTGCGTGCACTCTGTGCACTCTGTGCGAGAGAGTGCGCGCACTCTGTGCTACAGAGAGGGCCCAGCACTCCTGAAGAGAGAGTGAAATATGGGACAGGCATTTACTCTGCCGAAAGGAGTGCCCAGCACTCTACTGCAGCTAAGAGTGTGGCTTGTTTCTCCTCCGTGTGGGAGAAGGAACAGATGACGCCTGTTTCTGCGTACGGTCTTTCCTTCAGTTTGGACCCAGTAGGATCTCGGTGTTTTGGAAGGACGAAGGACCTTGCCCTCGGCGCCTCTGTCTTTCAGCCATACTTGAGTGCCTGCGGATAGACAGGGAATAGGTCTCGCAGCATGACGTTTGTCAAAATATATCTTTTGTTTTTGTCTGTATTTTTCGTCTTGCTCTTTCCAAGAAGCCTTTGCTACTTCTGGCTTTAGCGCGGATGGCATGCACGGTACTTTTGAGCGTAAACGGCGGCTCATTAGGAGCTGCGCTGGACTACAGCCGGATGGACCCGGCGTGTTTCTATAGTTCAGCAAAGCAATGTAGGGGTCCTCTGCCGTCTTCAAAAGTCTTAAGAGTCCCTACAATGCGCTCAGCTCCCCCTTTAGCTTGTGGGTAACGAGGACTTCTTGTGACATGCCTAAAGCCGTAGTTCCTAGCAAAATAAATGGGAATGAGATGAATTGTGGTCCGTTGTCCGATATTACCGTTTGCGGTATCCCATGCCTGGCGAAGCAGCTTTTCAGATGCTGGATGACCACCTTCGACGACGTTCCTCGATCCAGCAGGGCCAGCTCAGGGTACCTGGAGTGATAATTAACAACGACAAGATAGACAGCTCCTTTCATGTCAAATAAATCAATTCCGATTTTCTGCCATGGCGGCTCGGTCGTTTCCGATGGAATCATTGGTTCGGAAAATTGGGTACGCTTGTGGCACATGCTTGGCAGTTGGCCACGGTTTGTGCAATGTCTTTGCTAATTCCTGGCCACCAGAGGGATTCTTTTCCGCTCGCGCGGCAGCGTGCAATTCACTGGTGTCCCTTGTGAACCCTCTGAAGCATTTCTTTTCGCAGCACTCGTGGAATCACCAGCCTTGAGTCCTTCAAAAGCAACTGCTTGCAAACCATGATGTTACCACGACGCCCCTAGAATGGCTTGAGAAGTTGTGGTGTGTGGTGCTCAGCGGGCCAACCTTGCGTACAAGCTTCGAGCAACGACGTACATTCGGGGTCATTTGCTTGCTCTGAGCGTATGCGTTCCAGCATGTCGTCGGAGAACGCATACTGAACGACTCCCTCCACGTGAGCCGAAACGTCTGCTTCCGACAACTCTCCGACAGAACGCGCCGTGTTCATCACTCTCGCCCGAGAAAGTGTGTCCGCCGTAGCAATACTTTTCCCCGGGACGCGTGTAAGTGTGAATGAGTACCGCATAAGACGCATACTGAACCTTTGAATTCTTGGCGGTAAAGAATCAAGAGGATCTCGACCCAGTAACGGGAGGAGAGGCTTGTGATCAGTTTCAAATAGGAACGTGAGGCCTCTTAGGAATTCGTCGAAGCGTTCCGCAGCCCAAGTTAAGTCTAACGCTTCTTTTTCGATCTGTGAATACCTCTGCTCTGTTTTTGTGAGCGCTCTGGAGGCATATGCTACTGGGCGTCTCTCACCAGATGGCTGATCCTGGAGGAGTACTGCGCCAATCACCAGTGAAGACGCGTCCGCCGATAGAATTGTCGAGTACCGGGGGTTGTACCTCGCCAGGCATCTGTCTGAGCTGAGGGTGGTCTTGATCTTCTCAAAAGCTGCCTCTTGTTGAGTTCCCCAAGACCAGTCGCCGTCTTTGTTGAGGAGGCTGCGTAAAGGAGCAGACATTGAAGCTGCATCAGGTAAAAACCTTGCGAGGTGGTTCATCATGCCTAACAAAGATCGAACCTCAGCGACGTTTTGGGGTCTGGGAAATTCCTTGATTGCTCTTTCTCGGGTTCTGGACGCACGCCGTTGGCATCGAAGGTCATTCCCAAGAATGCGACCTGTTCAACTGAGAAACAACACTTTTCCCTCTTGAGAGTTACGCCTGCTTGTTGAAGTCGTTCTAGGACGTTACAAAGCCGCTTGTCGTGTTCCACTTGGTTCTTGCCGTACACCAGAATGTCATCCATGTAGTTCAGTACACCGTCTAGGCCTTCTGGGACTTGCGAAAACTTTCTTTGAAAAATTTCTGGTGCGGATGTAATCCCGAACAGCAACCTGCGGTAACAGTACCACCCGTACGGCGTGATGAACGTCGTGAGCGTTTGACATTCCTCGGAAAGCTTTATCTGGTAGAAACCAGAATGTGCGCAGTGATGTTCCGTCCTGCGCCGAAGAATTCCCTTTCCGAGGCATGAAAATTCCCGATGTCAGGCATTTTCCCCTGCTAGCATCGCAAAAAATCCCCGCATATTTCCCTGCACAAATATGCACAAATATATGCGTGTTTGACGTGTTTGCGGCTATTGCTATATCGTTCTCTCTTTTCGCGCTTGTGCTCCTGCGCAACTCAAAGCATTGCCTTCGGGATTACGCGGAAGCTACCTTCGAGCTGTCTTTAAGGGGTATATGCGATTCAGAAGAAATGCCGTGCATACCCGTTTGTGTGCACACGGCAGCTGTACAAAATGAAAAGTGCGCTATTATTATTGTTTTTGTTACTGAAAGCTTCTGGCTTGTCGCACACATGGTTGCGAACTTTTGGTGAAAAAATAATGGCTTCCACTAGGGTGTGCTATGATGGCGATCTACAATCTCGGAGCTCATATGCTGTAAATACAGAGCGCATATGTGGATTTCGAGCCTTTCCTGTGGATTTCGAGCCTTTCCGTTCCTGTCTCACGAAGTGTCTTTTTGTTTCCCAGAGGAAACAAAAAGACACTTCGTGAGACAGGAACGAATCTTACAGGCTATGATTTTGCGTGATACATGCGCCGCCGGGGGGGGGGGGGACGATTGGAGAAACCGAAAGTGCCCCGTAACAGAAAAGTTTCGAACATTATAAGGATATGCCTTCACCTTTGAAATTCCCTGCAATATTGCAAAGATCCCCCTTTTCCCTTTCGTCAAAAGTGACAGTTGAAAATTCCCTGAAAAAGGGAAATATCCCTGCACGGAACATCACTGAATTCGTGTCCAGTTTAGAGGAGACTTTGGCTTCCTGGAAGCTTCCCATAACTTGCTCGATTGTTGGCAGTTGATGACGCTCCCGTCTGACGAAATGGTTCAGTTCAGTCAAGTCAACGCAGATCCTTACTGCTCCAGACGGCTTCATTACAGGAACGATAGGGGCGCACCATTCTGCCGGTTCTTCGACCTTCTGTATCATTCCTTGTTCTAGCCTGTCCAGTTCTTCTTTGACCTTTTCTTTCATGGGAATAGGAATCCGTCGCGGTGTAGACAGACTGTACGGGATTGCATGTTGCACAAGGCGTATGGTGTGTTCTCCCGATATGGTACCCGTGCCTTGGAATATATTGGGATACTTGCTTCCGATATCGTCGGCAGTGTCAAACTTTCCGATCGTACGGATGCTAGTATTGCTTGGTCCATTAAGATCGGTTGCGTTTTCCAGAGAAGCCGGAAGAAAAGGATAATTTTCATCGACGACTGTCACTTCGGCTCCCGTATCTACTTTCATGCGGAGCATCTGGTTGCTTATCTTTACCGTGGCGAAATGTTCAGATTGTGCGTTGGCACACTGCTCGACCGTGCCAATAAACTTGCTAGCAGCTTCGGCGATGCCATCGACAGTTATGTCTGCTTTTTTCGGCATGGCTTTTCATAGTGGCCCAACTTCCGGCAAAATCTGCACCTTTCTTTTTGCGCTGGACATTTGTTTCGCGGGTGAAATAGTCCGCCACAATAACTGCAGTTATTTTGATGATAAGCGGGCTTCTGACAGCCAGTAAACGTGCTCCTTGCAGCAGCTTTCTTGGGCTTTACTGCGGCGACGCAAGCTTCTGGGACTGTACCCTCGTGTTCTTTTAGCTCTGCTTGCTGTTGCTTTAAGGTTTCGCTCGTACGCGCTCTTGCCAGGGCATTGGCCTTCGTTAGCTTGGGGTCCATCTGCAGTTCTTCCGAAAGAACCTGGTCCCGTAGTCCTACTACGAAGCGGTCCCTTATTAGGCGTTCCTTCATGCTTTCGAACTCGCATCTGTCTGCTAGCTTGCTAAGCTCGGTTGCGAACTGGTCTACTGTTTCTCCCAGTTGGCGGCGTTGATTAAAGCGACCACTTTCGTAGACCATGTTCTTGGTGTGAACAAAGTAGTCGTTAAATTCAGACTTTACGAGCTTGAAGTCCTCCATTTCTTCGTCTTTTACGTTTAGCGACCGAAGAATCTCCCTCGACTTTCTCCACATAGTATAGAGAAGAGTCCTTACTTGAACTTCGTCTGTTTTCTGATGTAGCCCAGACGCGAATCTGTAGTCGTCAAATTCGTCCATCCAGGCGGGCCAGTCCTCTGCGTTCTGGATGTCGAAGGGCTCAGGAGGCATGATTCCCGCCATTCTGAAGCGTTGTCGCCGGTCCGGCTTGTCCTCGTAGACGCAGCTGCCGGGCGTTCGCTTGTTGACCGCGCAGTTGAAGCGCTACTTGGCTACCTCGGAACACCCCACTTCTGACACCATGTCAAGCTCGTCAGAATGATCGACAGACGCTCGTTACATCGTGACCAAAAACGAAAGCCCCTGTAATGTTTTGTCGTGCAATATATACAGTCAGAATGATAACATGACCCCCGTGATCACCCGGATGATGGAAAACAAAGATAGCGCGTCTCCTGGCGTTTGTCTCTGGCGCCGGCGGCCACGGCACGCCGGCTGACGTCACACAAGGTGTCCAGCCACCCTCACGCTGTAGGCGCCTTTGTTCACCGATTGCATGCTTAAGAGCAACGATAGGATTGTGCAAAATGCTCCATCACGTGTTATTTCCCTTTTTTTTTCGTGTACTTTCTATGGAACGGTTAAAAATGACTACGTGAGGCGTATCGTAACGAAAAAAAATCATTCGGTGGTTTCTCAAGGTATTCCACAACTTTTCAAATCATACTTGCCCCCAGCCCACAAATAATGACTTCGCTGATCCAACAAAGTTATTAAGGCCAAATGTAAAAATATCTTGAATAACTACAGACTAATGCCAACGGTATGTGCATGGTTTCATTGAATTTCGACACGCATTTAATTTTTAATAACTTGCCTGAATGAACCACTTGTATAAGTTCGACTGCGCATGCGCCAGAGCAGGCATCATCTGCTTAGTTGGAAAACAAACTGGCTGCGAGCGCTATATGCCTCACGCCTTTAAGGGCCTGCTCGTCGAATACGCCTGAAAACTGCGTGGATTTCAACTGTGCCACCTATTTTAATAGAAGGTGATGTAGTAAGCGGTGTATACGCAGCGATAGTGTACCGCCTTGGATGATCTGCGGCGGGTACTTTCTCACTGGGTAGCTCGATAACTCATTCTGATTGTAACGCGAAAGCATTTCTTGCCTAGCTTGGCCATTGTGCGCGCCCAGCTGCCGTCCACAAAAACCGTCCGCAAATGCCGTGGCCGGAAGGCACGTGATTCCTCCCAACGGAAGTGACGCAGGGGCCAACACTCCCCGCAGCGTCAGTCGGCACTCGCCCCCTCGCCCCGCTCCGCTGGACCTACGCGCAGAGGCGTACGGCCGCGTCGCCGCGTTTCTTCGCTGGATTGGCGAAAGTGCGCGCCCAGCTGCGTGGCGTCGCCGTAGCAACACTCGGCGCGCGGGCGCGCCAGCTAGCCCATCGTTCCTCGCCGCCTGAGCGCAGAGTTCGATCTCGAATTTGATCTCGAGCGCAGAGTTCGATCTCGTTCCTCGCGACGTCGAGATGTACAGTCGGGCGCGATATGAAGGTGATGGCGCGAGCGTCGACCGGCCAAGCGTACCAGGGCCCTAGCGGCATGTTTAGGAAATATAAAAATCAAGATTTCAAGCTCTCCGCTCCTTCGTTAGCCGTTCCATGCTGCGACAATCACTCCCACGACGAACTCACCGCTCTTTCTCTCTATTTTTACCTTCCCAGTTGTTGCGATCAATTATAACTTGGTGGGCTCTTATCTTTCAGGATGATAACAATGTTGGTGGGAAAGTTCTACTAAAGGCGATCCTTGCTTCATTTATTTGATGTTTTACAAAAATAGGCATTGCGTCATTTCACTGATTTCGACAACCAATGAAATTTCGTAAATGGTATAACTGCTGCGATGCTGATGCGACCCCGAATCTCATTTCGCAAGAAAATGCCTCGATGACTGACATTAGAGGAACGATATGAAATTGTTTCTTTGGGAAAGCTTTTGTCTCAGCGAGAGATTTCGCGTAAGCTGAACCGGCCACTGAAAACAGTGAACCGCATCCTACGGGCATTTTCCCAAGAAAACCGCTTGGAAGATGCCCCGCACCAACGGAGGCCTAGAAGAACAACTGAGGAGGAAGATGCCTTAATAATAGCTGCCGTAGTCAACGACCCTTTCACGACGGCAAAGAAAATTAAAGAACTTGACCTTCACCTTAGTCTTCCGGCTATCCGAAGAAGGCTAAATGCTGCCGGTCTCAGAAGCCACGTGGCGGCGAGAAAGCCACTTTTGACCAGCGAACATCGCAGGAAACGTTTGGACTTAGTGCGTCAGCACAAACATTGGAGCGCTGAAGACTGGCAAAAGGTCATCTTCAGTGACGAATCGACATTCACTTCCTGTTGGAACCAGCGAATTCGTGTTTCGAGGGTCCGTGTCAGCCGGTAAGGTTTACATTGCTTGCATATCATTTCACATAGACAGCGGTTCAGCCCCGTTCCTTGGGTTTAGCAATGTTACTCTCAATCATTGTGATCCGCAGCAGCATCACCCGGACTAGCCCAGATGCAGGCAAAGGTCTCTACCAAATTTATCCAGTTTGCCCGGTCCTGTAACAAGCCATGGGCGCATAATCCACTCAAGCTTCTTAATCTCACACTCTTAGAAAAACAGGTTGGCATATTCACTAAGTAACTACTAACCTGTTACTTGTCACAGAATCCACTAACCAGCTAGTAACTGCAGGTAGTAGAAGTGCTCTTGGTGCAAAGCACTACCTCGTTGGGGTCGTAAAAAACACTAGCCCAAATACCAACAGGCCAGGTAAAAGCACTACGTCGTTGGGTAGTGAAAAGTACGACCTCGCTAGCGAAATCTACTACCCCGTTGGGTAGTGAAAAGTACGACCTCGCTAGTGAAATGTACTACCTCGTTGGGTAGTGAAAAGTACGACCTCGCTCGTGAAACGTACTACCTCGTTGGGTAGTGAAAAGTACGACCTGGCTAGTGAAATGTACTACCTCCTAGGGTAGTTTAAAATGCTAGCTTAGTAGTTAAAAGCACTACCTCGATGGGTAGTTGACACTACTACCCAGGTAGTTAAAGGTACTACTACGTTGGGTAGTATAAAGTACGACATAGCTAGTTAAAGGTACTACCTCCTCGGGTAGTGAAAATCGCTACTTCTGTAGTTAAAATCGCTACCTCCTTTTGTAGTTAAATGTACTGCCAAGCCAGCTAAAGGCAGTACTCCCTAGCTAGCAGACGTCACTAACCAAAATACTAATCAGGTAGCGACAAGCATTACTTTGGAGGCTACTTGAAAGTACTGACAGTCTATTAATAGACACAAGGCACTTTAAAACACTACATTTCTGGGTCGCCGATGTAACTGTAAATCAGCTTTCAGAAAACAAATCCAAATGCTCAGACACGTCAGATCTATGAATTTCACAAGCTACCTATCAAATAAGCAATTTTTGTCTCCTCAGGCTCGTAAACATCACCAGAAAAATATTCATCATAAATTTCGACAGAGGCACAAAAATAATATGTGATGCTTGTGTGAAGATTCACAAAGTGGTTTTATGCAATGCAGTACACGCCCAGAAGACACAATTCGGAGAACGCAGAAATTTTATTCACTGCTCTTCATGCACAGTGACACCCTTTCTGATGGCGGAAATCGCCCACAAGATGAACAAAGATTTTAGACATTGGTAGTTTACAAAAATGTTCAACTAGTCCAAAGGTATTTTTATTTTGGGGGTCATATTTTATGCTGAACACCCAATATAGTTCCATAACCAATACGAAACCAGCTACTGAGTCCAGGACCTCCAGCTCAAGTCCTCCAACCACGGAACAGAGATCTGTTGAGCCATCAACATCCTTCGTGCTGGGTGGTGGGTAGATGCCCTGTAATATTAATGACAATACCTTAGCACATGAAAGCGAAATATTAAGCAATTATGAATTTCTTACGAGCCCTTCTAAAAAGTATGGCTTGTTTTTGACAAAAAATGCCAGGATATACAGGGTGTTTTTTTAGCTGAAACATTTTTAAAATTAGAATAACATAAATCGCGGGAATGCCTTGTGTACCATTCGAGTATACGGATTGGCGGCCTCTAGATACAGAACAATTTCCCCACTTGTATGGATAATTAGCAAAATTACGCTAATTAACTTTTAAATTATTATTAGTAATTGGTGGCTACAGCCAATGAGTACTTTTGAGCCCGTCCTCGGCACTACCTATCCCAACGATCAAATTTTGAATAGCGGAATGCATGTCGGAGCAACGCGAACAATTAGTTCCCTGTGGCAGGCTCCTTGAAACCGAAAATAGACGGAAAAAGAGCGTCTGTGACGTCGATGGCGCCGCCCCCACGGCTTTCGCCACTCGCCCGTGGTCACCGCCGCTCGGCCGCGCAAGTAGCTTGCGCTATCTCCTTGTTATCTGCGCTGTTGGGCGCCGCGGGCGAGTGACGAAATCCGGGGAGGCGGCGACATCGACGTCACAGACGCGCTTTTTCCGTCTATTTTCGGTTTCAAGGAGCCTGCCACAGGGAACTAATTGTTCGCGTTGCTCCGACATGCATTCCGCTATTCAAAATTTGATCGTTGGGATAGGTAGTGTCGAGGACGGGCTCCAAAGTACTCATTTGCTGTAGCCACCAATTACTAATAATTAAAAAGTTAATTAGCGTAATTGTGCTAATTATGCATACAAGTGGGGAAATTGTTCTATACCTAGAGGCCGCCAATCCGTATACTCGAATGGTACACAAGACATTCCGGCGATTTATGTTTTCTAATATTAAAAATGTGTTGCAGCTAAAAAAAAAACACCCTGTATACCACACCCATGGCAAAGCGGTGTGCAAGGAAAGGAACGCAAAATTTAAACTTATGCTTCGAGAACAAGTCATGGCAGAACAAGACAAATGACAGAGGGCTCATGAAAAGTAAGAAACTTGGAGGATACTTCTGCTTCGGCAGTGGCAATAGCATATTGGGCCTTGTTCACATCGTCTTCTCATCTGGTAGTCTGGCTTTGCTTCTTGGTCTGTGCACATAAAAGTGGCTGTTTCAAACTATCCTAGAATGCCTAACGCCTCCCATTACATTTTCCAGCACTTTGAAAAACCGAAGTCAACATCTTGCCCTGCCCGGAGCGATCCAAATGCTTGCAAATAGTTTCTGGATGAACAACAATGTGGCAGTCTGGGTGTGTTGGCATACCATCTTGCAGCAAAGTAAAAGTGCACCGAACGCATGGACGAGAGAGGCACAAAGAACAGACACATGCAGATGCTACTTCCAACAAACTTTATTGTTACTGTACCCACGCTACTTATAAACACCTAATCTACCACATCCAATGCACATAAGTGTGAAACCACCAAACCTGATGCAATTAAAAACAGCATTGTCACACCTAGATAATCAAATTGTTTTTTGTCGAAGTAATTGAGGGCCTGCACACACACATTTCGCCCATCTTTTCAATCTCTTCTGCCTTGATTATCCCCCTTGTTAGCTGGTTTCTGTTCTGGTGCACTATTCCGCACGTGTAGACAACAAAACACAACCGCATTCCTTACAATGCATTGCTAAAAAACCATCAGCCACATTCTTGTCATTATATAACTGTGCTCGTTTAAGGCAACGACCGGTTTGGCCAACATAGCTGTGACCACATGACAACGGTAGGCAGTACACCACACATTCAGCACATCTCACAAACCTCTTATCCTTTGTGTGGTTCTTTCCGCAGCCACGATTGTTGTGTGCGTTTGGAGCCGTGACCTTACACAGCTTTTTCAGCTTGTTTGGTGTTGAAAAGACTGCACGCACGCTTGCTCACTGAGCAATTTTGTTCAAATTGTGGGAAACCTTTTGTATGTAAGATAACACTTATGCGACTCCCTCGCTCAAACGGTTTGGCTGTAGTTTGTCCAACCCTTTTTCAAATCGCTCGAGATATGCTCAGCTACTGAGACTGGTAAAGTTTGGGGACTACCAGCATCAGTCAATCTCGTTCTTTGTTGATCAAGGATTACAGGAACCGAGTGGTGTCATGACTTCTTTAAGGCATTCTTGAAACACAGGTTAGCATTGCCCTCTTTACCAGTTTTGAATGAATCGAGTGGTAAGAGAGCCGTGCCCTATAGCACGTGACTCATAATGCCAGCAAGTGTGCTTTTTTCGCTATCGATGAGTGTAGATTCCAAAAACGTAAAGCTCCATCCTCAAGTAGCTCATGTGTGACGTCAAGGGGTTTCAAACTGTCTTGAATGTATGGCAACAAGGTGCTAACTGGATCTACGCTCGTTGATAATGGAAAATGACACCTACTCGTGTTACGAGCCACGTGCTAATAAGGCACTGTTCCGTCAGCACTTGGCTCATTCAAAACTTGTAAATAGAGCAATAGCTAACCTGCTCTTCAAGAACAACTTAAAGGAGTAGCGCCACCATTCAGTTCCTGTAATCTCTGATCAACAAAGAACGAGACTGACTGACTGACGCTGGCTATCCTCAGACTACTAGTCTCTGTAGCTCAGCATATCTGGAGAGATTTGAAAAAAGTTGGTCAAACACAAGCCAAACCATTTAAGCGGGGGAGCTGCATAAGTGTGTTACCTTACATACAAAAAGGCTCGCACAATTCGAAAAAAAAAGAAAAAAAAAACCCTGCTCAGTGAGCAAACATGTGTGGTCTTTTCAACACCAAACAAGCTGAAAAGGCTGTGTAAGGTCACAGCTCCAAATGCACACATTAATCGTGGCTGTGGAAAGAACTACACAAAAGATAAGAGGTTTGTGGGATGCGCTGAATGTGTGGTGTATTGCCTACCGTTTTCATATGGTCACTGCTATGTTGGTCAAACCAGCCATTGCCGCAATGAGTGCTCAAGAGAACAGAGTTATACAATATCAAGAACGTGGCTGGTGTTTTTTTAGCAATGCTTTGTAAGGAATGCGGTTGTGTTCTGCTGTTTAACATGTGCGGAATAATGCGCCAGTACAGAAACCATCCCACAAGGGAGATAATCAAAACGGAAGAGATTGAAAGATGGGTGAAATATGTGTGAGCAGGCCGTCAACTGCTCTGACAAAAAGAATGATTATCTGAATGTGGCGACACTGTTTTGAATCGTGTGAAATTCTGGATGAACCCACTGACATCATCCAGAAACTATTTGCAAGCATCTGATTCCCTCTAAATAGGGCAACATGTAGACTGCAGTTTTTCAACGTTCTGGAAAATGTAATGGGAGGCATGGTGCTGATAAGTGTTGGGCCGTTTTTCTTTTTCGTCAGTGTTTGTGTTGTCTACTTACTTCTCGTGTGTCCATGTTTGCCCGACTTGCCTTATTTCATTATGAATTCATACCGACTGGCTCAGCTTTCTGTCTTTACACTTCATCTTGCTTTTGTAAAGCACACAATTTTATTTTGGGGAAAATTAGTCGTAGAGAAACTTTCATTCTCACATATTCAATATCTCTGATTCCGCTCTGTGACAAATGTGAAGAATTACAGAGGTAGAGGGTAGCAAATGCGATCTTTACCTAGCAATACATAGCTACCGAGCTGACCAGCTATAGAAAACTGCGCTTGCAAAACAAAACAAAGAAAAAAAAACTGAGTCATATTATTGCTCTTTACAGATTCACATATCGTGTCTGCTGTTGCAATTGAATCCTATTACTAGTGTCATGTATTCGAGCATCCTCGGTTTTGTCCTTTTTAATGGCAGCTAAAACACATTAATACCTGCATAATCAGTTTGGATCGCAGTTGTCCGCAGCACTAAAAGTGCAGTAAATGAAGAAAGGCATGATCATGTCAGCGACAAGCACAGCAATGGGCATGTATCGCGAGTCATGCAGTCGCACGTATAAAGCGGAAACCGCATGTACAAGATTTTGTGCGCGATCGCGACGCGACCGATGTGCCCGTCGCACTGTTCGTCGCCTGAAAAATCAACCCCATGCAAGCGACAGCTCGAGCGATACATCAAGCGACGGATCCCCGGTGTTGCCAGCTACTTTGTAGCAAAACTGGGGTGATGCACGCAGTAAAAATATAAAGTCGACTGTTCAGCCGTGCAAAGTACCATTAAATAGGTTTGGGTGTATTGTACTAGTTTTTGTTTTCCCTCGGCGTTCGGCAATTGCTGACAGTTGTTTGCAAGCGCGCTTGTGTGAAAACCGGCACTCACGCAAAACTTGTACCGGCCGGCTGCGTGGGATTGGGCATCGCTCGTACGACTTCCGGGCGACGAGCGACCGTTTCTAGATTTCCAAAAACCGAGCGATCCACCAAGCGACCCGTCGCGCGACGGCCAATTTCGTCATATATCGCGTCGCTCGTCGCGGTCGCGCACATTGTGCAAACGACAGCTCGCGCGACGGTAGCCTGCTTCGCGTCGCCCGTCGCTGTAGTGTGCATTTTCGCGCATATGGGGTTTCGATCATGTTCGTGGCGACAATTTCACGCACCCTTTCATGGAGCTTTCACGCAGGCTAATGCAGGCGTACGGTACTCTGGAACTGATGCGACTAAGCTCTCCAAAGACATCGTGTACATGCAACTTTAACGCTACTACAACCGCTTTGTGCACCGCGCAATTCGATTTGCTTTTCTGCCAAGAGCGCACACAGCAATGACGAGGCACAAAGCATAGCATTCACAGCCACCTACCTTAGTCAGGAAACATGCTGATCCCACTTCGGGTCGCCCGACGGCGTGGAGGCGGTGTGCCGAGCAGCCGAGCCGCGCCGTTCGTCCGTAGGTCGAGAAGCAATATGCCGACCCTCGATGTGCGCGAACGAGCAGGCATTTCCTAGGAACACACATCACGGAGGGTAGAAAGCGTTCCGTCGCTGCCTCTCGCTGATGCCCGCACACATTCAAAGAAGTTGTCGTGACGACTCACGTCCATCGGCGAATGGATGCCAACAAAGGATCTCAGAGGTGTCGACGCTGCCGGCTGCTGCTTTCTCAGTTAGTCGCACACGGCACCTCACACTGGCTCAAGAAGGTCCGCTAGAGTTAATGAGACAACGCTAAACACACAACGAGATGCAGCGCAACCAGAAATCGTCCGTACAAAAACGAATTTCACAGCCACGTTGAACACGACGACAGCGCGCCGCCATGTTGGAAAAAAAGAAGAAAACACTCGCCCGACGGTGGCGACACCACGGGTTGCAGTTTCGGTTTCAACATGTTAGCCCAGTTGCCATGCTTTCGGTGTGAGAAATTACAGAAAATAATGCTTTAATGCTAAAGACTGCTTACGCAATGTAGTGTTTATTTGACATACTATTCTAAAATTGAAATTTGCCGTAAATTATGCAAATGACGTAAGTTATGCGAACTTTCTTTCTTTCTTTCTTTTTTCCTTGAAGTTTGGCTCTTGCCCACTACGGGGGATTGGCCATGAAGCCGGCGGTTAATATAAAGAGGAAAAAAAAATTGAGCTAATACAAAGGAAGAATAAAGAATCGGTAACGTAAGAATGAAATGTTAGAAAAAGATAGGCTATTTATAATAGAAATGAACTATAATAATATAATTTGAGGTTTAATCAACTAGTGGAAGCAATTTCGAGGTACGAAGATTTGGATTGAATGATGATTAGCAATGAATTCTTTTTGTGTCACGAAGGAAATTGCACATGGCTAAGCAGACGTTCCTGTTGCTATAACCTAGTGAGGACGCTCCAAAGGAAAGAATGTTCTGAGAATTTAGGGGAATGCTTAAATTCCTGAATAAAATTTCGAAATGCCTTTTTCTCTGACTACTATAGCGCTGACAGGTAATTAAGAAGTGATCAATGTTTTCAGGCTCTCGACAATAACAGCATAGCGCAGATGGCACCAGACCAGACCTGTGTAAATAAAAGTTCAATGGAGGGATACGACAGCGAAATTTTGTTATTGCCACTTCCAGTTTACGAGAGGGACACCACTTATTATCCCAAACAAAAGAAAGATGTCCATATTCTTCAATTGGTAACTTCATTTTTAAAGAATCTTGAATTAAAGAGTACTTTCGGAATCTCGACAAAGTAACGAAGGCAGTAGTAGGCACCACGGACATTACCGGCCCATCTAGGGACCACCGCGCGAGAACATCAGCCATCTCGTTTATAAATATGCCACGATGGCCCGGCACCCACACCAATCGCACTTCACGCACGTGGGGAGGAATTAATGATATGAATGTGTTTACAACAGAAGACTTGGAAGGAGAAGCTGAAGCGAGGGATGTGCATACCGAAAGCGAATCAGTCACTATAACAACTTCCGAATTTTGTACAGGAAGTTTGCGAATGGCTAAAAGAATGGCTAAGAGCTCTGCTTCAAGTATAGGAGTATAATCCGGGAGGCGCAAGGTATATGACCAGGAGGAAGTCTCTGAAAAAATGCCCACTCCCGCTTTCTCCTCACGCATGGATGCATCCGTCGCAATTATATCATCAATTCCCAATTGACATAAATGATCTTCTAATAAGCCTATTAAATATCTGGAAGGTAGGAGTTTGGCATTAGAAGGGAATATATTATCCAATTCAATTTTAGCATTGGCCAATGGTTTATCCGTTGAGACGATATCGCAAATGTTAACATCTAAAGCCTCTAGTTGATTCTGCACAAACAAAACTTGAGGTCTGTATATGCGAGACCAAGGCTCATGAAAAAATGTTAACGCTTCAGTGCAGAATACGAAGTGTGACCGCCTCTGTGCAGACGCATAAATTTGCAAATATGTTTTGACAGTGAGGATACGGAATCTGCAAGCTAACGTGGGGAAAAATGCGAACTTGCATTTCACGGACGTTTTCCTCGTCCTCGGTCCAATGTGTTACGCACCACTTCATGTTGCGTGTGTAACGCCAGGTTGTATACGCAACTGTACACAGCTGTGCTGTAGCGAATATTCTGCGTATTATCAGCTGTAAAACTCGAAGCAAAAAAGGTAATTTAGCAATTCATGTTGTTGAGCTGTGCGTTTAGTGGTCGTTAGCAAAAAAGAAAAAAAAAGAAAAGGAGAACGTAGCATTATAGGTGAAAGCGCCAATAACACTGCCATTCAACGCAGGCATGTTTATTTCTTTCTTGTGAATTAAGAAAAACAAAGAAAGTGGTGCTAACAATAAATATACACACTGCGATAAGCATACACGCAATTATGGTTCACGGCCGCTTGCTAGCCGTTGCCTTCCATGTGACGCCTAATGCCTTGTTTTCTACAATCACTCTTCCACCTCCTCGATTTATGATGGTGATGATGATGATCCTTGAATTTTGGCATCTACCCACTCGGAGGGATTAGCCAAGACTCAGGCGGATTTGAGTTTAATTTACTGAGTTATGCTACCTGAAAGGTTTAGTCGTCCTTTGATGTTGAATTTGGATATTACAAACGTAGCCAATCAATCAATGGCACAGAGAATAATGGAATAAGTAATTAGGATCTAATAACTGAACAAGCAAATCGATTCGAACCCGTAATGAACTTCTGCAGAGCAAGGCATATATTCCTGTTCGTGTGTCCCAGCACGGAAGACCCGAATGAAATAACAGTGCTTGATAATGGAATGCCCAGATTTCGCAATGCCATCTCTGTAGTACTTTTTGTAAGGTAGGCAAAGCGCCTGCGTTCCAGCAAAAAGTGTTCAATTGTCTCTGGTTCGTTGCAAAAAGCGCATAAAGGAGAGCACTTGTCTCGTGTGGTTGTTCCTCTTCGTCGTGCCACTAGCTATGCACCCCGCAACACTGGAGTGTCTTAGTAGTCAACTAGTAAAAAACACCAAGTAAACCTTCCTGGTTAGTAAATGCAGATTTTACGACCTTTACTAACTGCTGGTAAGTAAACAGATTTCCCGAAGGTAGTAAAATACGCTTGAAACTAGCAAATACAAGCAGTTACTAACCATTTACTAACTTCTTTTCTAAGAGTGCATCCGTCGACTGAATTCCTGCCGCGCCCAGTTATGCTTGCCTTCTCTTGCAATCCACTCTGCTGACATTCATTACCATGGCTTACCTTTCTCTCTCATTTTATGCCCGGCCCACTATTAATTTCGACTCATGAGTCATTAACTCGCGTTTTTTCTGGTCCACAATGCTCTCTTTTGGCTCGACGAAAATGATTTCGCATGGTTACCATCCTGGAAACGTTCCCCGTAGAAAATCTATTGACAAATTTTATTGCAGGTACGAGCATTGAAACGTACGCAGTGTCGGGGCAAGCGGGCGTGTCTCGGTCAACGTCTGGGGCGCAATAACCAACGCCGGTCTGGGTCCGCTCTTCCGCATCCCCGGAAAGCTTACGGCGGAAGTCGACAATGACATCATCGACCATGTTCTGCTCCCTTTCGCCGTAAATGGACCCTTTCCTGACGGATGTTTTTATTTCCAGCACGATGGCTGCCCCGTTCACAGTGCATCCTCAGTGCAAGAAAATTTACATGCCTCTGGAATCGCACAGCTCTACTGGCCCCCTAAAAGCCCCGACCTCAATATCATCGAGAATGTCTGGGGTCTAATGAAGGCAAGACTCGCTCACGCCAATTTGACAAACATGGACGCAGACACCCTGTGGACACATGTTGAGATGGAATGGAATAATCTCAAACAAGACCCCGACTTGGCGAAATCTCTGTTCGCTTCTATCCCGAAAAGGCTGAAAGACGTGAAGGAAAACTCCGGCGGTGCGTTAAAGTATTGACAAGTTCGAAGCACTGAAAGTAGTACCATGATACTGAGTTTGGAGGAACCACTGTGGATTGTTTATTCTACAATAAAGAGTATTGGATAATTAATTTCTGTACAGCCCACGCCAACATCAGATTTTCCTATCTTTCTTTGTTATGGTGCGATAAATTACGTTATGCTCTCTCGTCGAAAAATCACGATGCTCTCACAATTCTCGATCATCAACAACAACAAAAAAAATAAAACAACATTTCAACTGTTTTTCTCCATTTGTTTTCCTGTTGGCAATTTATTAGCCTCCATGAAAAGAAAAGCAAAAATAAAAAGGGAAGCTATCCGCACCTAATGTAGTCGTCCCGGGCATAATGTAGTGCTTGCCTCTGCAGCAATTACGTAATACACGCGCCAAACGCAGCTTCAGGGCGGCCAATTCCTGATAAAACTGAAGCACACGTTGCAGTAAATACCGTCCCCGCCTTTGCTTGAAGCCAGTAAAGAAAATAAAAATCACTGAAAAAGTACTTTCCTCGGGCGGGAGTGACCGCTGCTTAAAGGGCAACTCCGGCGATTTTTCAATGTCCACTGATCTCAATGAAACTTTCAATATATATTCTCCTCTGTACACTAATAATATATGCCAAATCAGGCGGTTGTAAGTCATTTAGTTTTAGTGTAAATGAATTTTAAAATTTTTTAGCGGATTCCCATGCGGGCCACCCTGTGTTTTTGACGCCATCACCTTCAAAGCTGCCTACCTGAGCCAGCGGGCCGTCAAAGGCCAAACGTCGACGCTTGAGAGCTCAAATCGACCCAGTCAAGTTCAGAAAAGCTGGCAGAACTCAATGTATCGTCGGATGACCGCTCCACTGGCGTTTTTCGGGCTCCAGCTCCATATTTCTGATGGCGGGGAGGTTGCGACGTCATCGCATACGCTGCACGACGCGTCTACTCGTTTCGGTTTCGGTTTTAACACGACTTTCAGTTGGTTATTTAAAATCATTGGTGCGTTTCTGAGCAAACTGAAGTACCTTAGCTGTTACAGGACTATCAGTGCCGTTGGAAAACATTGATATCATAATATGGCGAAAAAAACCGCCGGAGTTGCCCTTTAAGGAACAGCAAAAAGAGTGAGGAAGACATGCCTAGTATTTCCCTCTCCTCAAAACTGAATTCTGGGCCTTGGCGCTGTTCTCGCTCTTGGTCGACGCTCGCGCGATCACCTTCATAATGCGCCCGACTGTACGTGCATCGATCTCGCATTCACCAACGACCCATACATTGTGCGAGTGTATCCCGGCCCAAGTCGCCGTCACCGGAACGAAAAGAGGGTGACGGCACCGGTGACTGTCTAATGACACCTCCCATAACGCTCGGCGGTCGTACTACTTCGATATGCCCTAGACCTGCCTCGGGCATATCTGCATATGCTATATGGACGGCGAAATAGAAGACATGTTAAGTGCTCACACCACTTTGATGGCATCAAATCATGTAAATAAACACAATTCGGGCTCCCATATTGCCTCATTCTTTATAACACAACTCCGCAACACCAGTTTGCAGCACTCCTCCGCACCGACAATCTAGCCCAAAGAAAGGCTTTCCCGTTCTCATCTCATAAAAATATGCTTAGGGATTTTCGAACATCCTTCTTTTCTTTTTTGTGCCAGTTTCGTCTTCAAATGCAGGCCAACCATATAAAAATCAGTAGGAACGCAGCTAAGTCATGTACTTCCTTTCTTACTGAGAATGAGAAGCCGATAGAAAGCAGCCATTTTTCATTTGCGCATGCGTAAACAATGTGACTCGTTGAACGCTTAACATCATTGCCTTTACTTGCGCTAGCAATGCCAATCAGAACATGAACGTTTGTAGGTGGGCGTATGTTTCTCATTCGCTTTCAATTAAATTTCATTGTGTGGGTCCGCGCTCATTCTTTTTGTTCTTCTGTTCACATACATTAAGCTGGCCTCTTCTCCATCACGCATCGAACCTAATCGCAAACCTCTGGCTTGTCAAGTGAATAGGCGAAAAAGATCCGCGAGGGCGGTTGTATTCTGCGGCTACTCGAGAAGCCAGTCGTACGGCTCGTTCTCAAAAAAAAAAAACAATGTAGAAAGACAATGACATGAAGCTCTCTTTAATCATATTTAGCTATGGTAATATGCCTCCAGCAAAGGAAGCATCGACGCATTCACGAAACTTGACAAAAGCTCCACTGGGCATCTGTCACCGCACAGAAAAAGGCTGGAGCAGTGTTTGTTCTCCAAACAAACGACGCTTCCATTTTTCCGCGGCAGGTGACGCTCCGACTTTTGCATGTGGTCCATTTTAGGAATGAATTGTGGCGTAAAACTGAAGAGGGAATAAGAGAAATATGACAGAACTCCCACACGCTTGTGATTTTGGACACACGCGTGCAATAGGAAGGAGCAGAGAATGGTTATCACGTCAACTGCTTGAAGTAAATATGTAAGAAAGAAAGCGAATGACTGCAGCAGTGTACCCTGTTTCCCAGTACAGTATAGAATATCTGTTTTTAGATACCATTGTGACCTAGGCTGTATTGTTTGTACTTGGTCAATGTTAGCACGTGCAGCTCACTTTGTGTGGGCATGGCTCGCATTGATATATTTGGGTTATGTGGGAAGCATAAAGCATCAAATGTTGTTCTACCCCAGTCCTTCTATCGTTTCTTCCCTCTTCAGTTTTGCGCAACAATTCCTTCCCAGGTTCTGCACTAACTTGCCCAAAGTAACACTGCGCTTTGGCTCAAGTTACGTGGGACACCCTCCATATATTGAAGAGTGTATGATGGCCTCGGTTCCAGCGAATTGCATAGTTTGAAGGGCACAGGGAAACCATAGTTCTACCCCAGGGTTCGGACGGGTTCCGGCATTCTGCAGGAAATACATGCTTGCTGCTTGTATGACTCGAAGCAGAACCAACCATGGCCGAAACGGGGGAAGACTACAAGGAATCCTTCTGCACGCCCTCTCCTTTAAAGGGCCACTAAACAGGCTCCTACTTTTTTCAAAGCCGCCCAAACAAGCTAACTCAATCATAGAGAAGGTTGCGGCGATCACATTCTGCGAATATGACAGCGCTGCGCGCCACACAGACGCCGTATTTCAAAAAACAATTCGCGCGCTTCTTTCCGGCGACTGACCAGTCGCGCTCGCATCCTAGGTGTCGTCATGTCGTACCGCGAACAACTTTGCGTAGTGGCATCCCGTTGATTGGTCGAAACGTCTATTGTCAGATCCCCTGGCCATCCCACCGGCGTGAGTGCAGGAGCAACCCAACGTTTCTAGAACGGGAGAAACCGGTTCCGCAGCGCAAGCGTCAATGACGTCAAATGATCGCGTGAGGTCACGTGTCAAAAGTGGGCGGAGTCGCGACGGCGCGCCGCCCCTACCCTCTCCTCAGCAGAGAAGGGTGGGGAGGCCGACCAAGAAAACGAAACCGGCGCAAGCGGTCACTTAAACCCGTGTAACTTCTTTATTATTGCACCTATTCGCAAAATTCTTGCGGGAGCATGTTCACACCGCACAGGAGCGCAGTTATATCTTTTAAACAAATTTTACACCTCGGGGTTGTTTAGGGGCCCTTTAAACTATATACTGCGTTTCATACATCAGATGCAACGCTGTCACAGGTAGTGCCCTCGTCTGCGCTGTGTAATTCCGCGACCAAGAATATCGTGTTGCCGGCGGCGAGCGACAAAAAAATAACAGCCGTAAAGCATATAACATTTCGCATCAGCTAGAAAAAAAAAACGCTTGTATCGCTGGGAAAAAAAATCTAAACATGCGAATTTGTATTTTCTGTTTGGCCTTTGTTTCTCGGTGCGCTACGCCTTCATAGCGATGCGCCCGATGTATAAAAACGGAGCGTAGGTAGTCTATAGCCATCAAATAAAACTCCACAGAGAAAACGCACTTTTCGATGGCTTTCTTGCGTCAACAGACACTTACCATACCGTAGTAGATATAGTAAAGTTGCGGCACGGTTAGCGTATTGGACATCGTTGTTGGTTCCACTGCAAAATCCTGTAAAATTGAAGAGTCGGGTGTCAAATTGTCAACTAATAATATTAACTCCCGAGGTTTTACATTCCAAAACCACGATATCATTATGAAGCACGTCGTAGTGGGTAGCTCCTGACATCTTGATCTCTTGGGTTTACCTTGCATTAACACAGCACACGCTCATTACAGTTGTGTGAAAGCCGCGGGTAGGATCAAATCATCATCTTTGGGATGCGCAGGTTGGTGCCATAACCACTGTACCCTCGCAATGGCTCTCTCTTTTAGAATACCTCCCAATGGACCAGGCCTAATTTATGAGAACTTTTTGCTTAAGAGGCTCACTTAAATAGGGTTTGAAAACATTACCAAATGGAAAACATATCGTCATAGCTACAACTGCATTGCGATTAATGAGAAAGCATTGCCGGCATTGGATAATACAGCAATTAACTAACCATAATGAGCGATATATTTTTAAATATGCATTCAGGTTTCTTTGACGCATGACAGAAGTTATAGTCATGAACTGCATATGACACAATGGTATTGAACAAATAAAAGAAACAGGATACTTAAAGGGGTCCTGAACAAACAAAAACAAAGAGCGCCGACCAAAATGAAGAACTTAAAAGTTTAAAAACATTTAAGTTTTTCATTTTGGTCGGTGCTCTTTGTTTTTGTTTGTTGATGCTTATTCCCAACCAGACGATGCTTCGTCAAACTATCGACTTAAAGGGGTCCTGGACCACCCCATGCGCTTCGATGGGAATACAGCTGGGTGTGTAATTGAGGCCTCTCAGTAACGCACATACGAAAAAATTTTTCAAAAAATTTGCTGGGAGCGAAGATATTGCGACCGGAAACGACCCCTTTGCCGTTCTGTCTCAACTTTGCGGAACAGAGCCCATAAGGCTCTCGTGGGCGGTGTCGAAGGAGGTGCCCCACGCACCGCGTTACGCCAGCAGGCTTCACCTTTGAATCAGAGAGGATGGTTGAAGGCGGAACTTGGCGCGACTGAAAGGGGCTGTTGGCAGCACACACCTTTGGCCGCCTGCCCGCTCCGCCCCTGGGTTCGGTCGCGTGCCCTCGCTACCACTGCATTTTTAGATCCCCCGAAGCTTTGTTTCCGCCCATCGCACACATTAAGGCTCGGAGCTGTGCGCGCTTACTCCGTCAGGTCGCTAATTATCTTCGATGTGGCACACACGAAAGCGTAATAATAAATTGCGCAACTACCAATGCCAATCCTCTTTGTTCTGCCCAACCCAAAATTAGTTAAAGGTTGATTAGTGATTCCAGATGGGTTATTCATCCTGTCGGGCACGAACGCGCGGCTGCGACTCGAAAGGAACAGTTTCAGGATTTGAAGCCAGAAGCGCCTACGGATTAATGTGGAATAAGATGCATTCACCGGCGGCAACGCGTATGGAGTAATTTAAAATGTAAATACACCCTAATATGCACCAGTTAAATTTTAGCGGCGAAGCTGTTTAAGCTATCAGTCAAACTGCGAGATCTGCACCAAACTCCTCTAGGCTGTGTAGTGCTAATCTAGAGCAAAGTCAATTTAAGCTTCTTATGATATTAAGTAAGGCAAAATTAGGCTACATGAATTCAGTCGAGCTTAATTAAGAATAAATAAGTGAAGCCAAGTCGAGCCGGGGATAACTGAGCTAAACCTAATTCAAACTTAATTATGATATCACAAACAAGTCAAGCTTAACAGGACCAATGTAATTTTTGATTATGCTGCCGTGCCAGCGGCTCATTTGCTTGCTTGTAAATAATCTTCTGGATTGTACTGAAAGGTTGCTACTATTGTCCGGAGACGTAGAAACTAACCCCGGCCCTGATATTGCCCAGTTTGCAAAGCAGCTACAAAGTATCGCTGATGATTTAAAAGAGATAAAAGAGCGCCTTACTTCGATTGAGTCGAAGCTGGCTAATATTAGCGCCCTAGACAACAAAATAGCAACCTGCGTAACCGAAATATGTACCCTTCAGGAAGTGGTTCGCAAACTTGAACTTCAAATCGACGATCTTAAGAATCGGTCTAGAAGGAACAACCTCATAGTATATGGTGTTCCGGAAAGCGAAAAACAGTGACACTTTGGATAAAACAGTGAACGATAGTATAGTCAAAAACATTCTCAAAACCGAGGCAGTTGCCATAGAAAGGATACATAGACTAGGAAAGCCTAAATCTAACAAATATAGACCGATAATCTTGCGGCTTGCCGATCATCGTGACAAAATAACCGTATTGCAAAGCTGTTACAAGCTAAAAGGCAGCAATTACTCTACAGGTGAGGACTTCTCAGCCCGCATTCGTAGCATCAGGAAGAATCTGTGGAATTATGGTAAATCAAGAAAGGAAGCAGGAGAAAAAGTGACCTTAAATTATGACAAGCTCCGGAGTAACGGTGAACTTTTTTCCTGGGATGAGGAAAAAAACGAAGCCGTTCCCGTGAGCCATGATGCAAACGCCTATGAAAAACAAAAAAAAACCAGCAAGACGAACTGCAGAAACTACGGCCCCGCAAAAAGAAGTAACCTTCATCAATCTAAACGCGCGTAGTCTACTGAACAAATCTGACTTGCTTGAATCTTTATTACTGCAACTAGAACCAGATTTTATTGCAATTACTGAAACTTGGCTATCAAGTGACATTCATGATCAGGAAATAGGTAGCCCAAACTACGCGATCATACGGAAAGACCGACCCACACGTGGTGGTGGCGTGGCTATCTTTATCAATAAAAAGCTATCTTTTAAAGGGGTCGTGAAAAGAATTTGGAGATGCCGGTTTGTAATTTTCACTGCTTCAATACGCATTCGACAAGCCGATTCCGAAATATTTCGGCGAAATATTCAGTGCATATTTAACAACGCCCGTTTTAAATCTCAGCTTTCTTGCGCTCCCGAAACGACTATGCGACACTACCGGCCGGCGTGGTACTATTTGGTGACGTTGAGTTAAGATACTCTTAAGTTCAAAGGCACAGTGAACTCGCGTTTGCTCTAAGGGAATCGATTTACTTGAAAGCTAGAAAGGAAGAAAATACTTGGAAACCGTGCGGTGCCACCATTCGGAAGAAAAGCGGCAGCACGGTTTGTTTTCCCATGGCCTCCGAGGGCGCGCCAATCTCGGAGGTATGACGGCTACTAAGATGACGTCATCTGCAGAGTTGAGGGGAACGCGCGCAGTGAAACCGAAACCGCATTTTTTATCGCTCTAAATCAACGCACACGGTGCAACGGAACAATTAGGTTCTTCCAGATGTTGAAGGCGTAGAAGCAATATTTTGCAAATTGTTGATAGGTTCACGTGCTATCACTGTGGGTTGTGTATACCGTAGCCCCTCTGCTTGTAGTGACGTCATTACTTCACTTTGTAATTATATGCAGAGTCATGTATCAAATGCCAGACTAATCCTTCTTGGTGATTTTAATATGCCAGATACAGATTGGAAATCTATGCAGTTCAAGTCTGACAGCTCGCAACTAATATGTGATCTAATGCTCAATTTCAATTTACATCAGATAGTGACCCAGCCCACCCGAGTACATGTATCATCATCAAACATTCTTGATTTAGTTTTCTTAAGTGATCATTTCTCGCACGACACTACTAAAGTAGAAATTATGGAGGGCATCCCAGATCATGACTTGATTTACTGCACTGTAAGTGTGACTGATACCAGATTTCATCAGCAGACATTGCTTTATTATCCTGACTTTACCCATGCTGATGACACAAGCATAATCGACTGTCTTTCTTTCGAATACGATTCATTCGTAGCACTCTCACATACCCTATCCACTGACATCGAAACAATTTGGAGTAGATTTGCAGTCATCGTGACGCCATGCATAAAACGCTACGTACCGATCAAAAAGAAGAAAACTAGGCAACTAAACCCCTGGATAACACGCGACGTAATACATGCGAAACGAAAGGTAAAACGATTAAGGAAAAAACTGAACTTGAAAAAAACTAATCTAACCAAACATGATCTGACTGTAGCCGTTAGTCATATGAGAAGTAAACTAAATGATGCTAAAAATAATTACTTTGCAAAGGTACTTCCCGCATTTTTGATAAGCGCTCCAAATAAGTTTTGGAAATATATAAATCCAAGAAAAATGATGAGCCCACGCGTTCCTCTGAAGACAACAACGATCTCGTCAACTCTTTCAACGATTACTTTCAATCCGTTTTTACTGTAGATGATGGAAACATACCACCCATGCAATCTTCTGATCATTCACCAATAGAACCCCTGACAGTTACCGAACAAGGCGTGTTCAACCTACTATTAAACATTGATAACAAAAAGGGCCCGGGTCCTGACAACTTACCAAACATCTTCCTTAAAAGGTATGCGGAGTGGGTAGCGAAATATTTATGTGTAATCTTCAATAAATCACTGCAGTTATGCACTGTCCCCGCAGTACGCAAGACCGCCAAAATTATTCCAATACATAAAGCAGGCAGCAAAACCGTGGTTTCAAATTACTGACCAATATCACTAACTTGTTCTGTGTGTAAATTATTAGAACATATGATATTGAAACACATCAATATTTACCTAGAAAAAAACCATATCCTGTCTCCTGTACAACATGGTTTCCGAAAGGGACTCTCAACAATTACTCAACTTTTAGAATTAATGCATGATGCAGCCCAGTCTATTGATAACAATAAACAAATTGATCTAATCTTCTTAGATTTCGCGAAAGCATTCGACCGGGTTTCACATACCATATTAATAAGTAAATTACAAGTTACTCTTGGAGATAGTACCATTGTTCACTGGATTAAGGATTACTTAACCAATCGCTCACAATTTGTACAGTTACAGGACACCGCCTCTAGAACAACAGCAGTCTCGTCAGGCGTGCCACAGGGCAGCGTCCTAGCACCAATATTGTTCACAATATTCATTAATGATCTTCCCCTCTCAACTAAAGTAAAACTCAGGCTCTTTGCAGACGACTGCGTACTTTACCAAGAAATTAATACTCCTTCCGATCACCTAATCCTTAACAGAGCTCTAGAAGATGTACACAAGTGGTGCAAAAAATGGCAAATGTCCCTCAATATTGGTAAATGTGTTTCCTTGGCAATAACCCGCAAACAACACAGGTCCAACTTCTCCTACACTGTTGACAACTGCGCCTTAACCACAGTCTCTAACCACAAATATCTAGTAATAACGATTTCAAACGATTTGAGATGGGATACTCACATTGATAACATTACTGGCACAGCCCTTAAAAGACTATTTTTACTGAAGAGACACCTTAAGCAGGCACCACCGAATACCACACTAATAGCATATACAACCCTCGTCCGATCTGTACTGGAATATGCCAGCCCTGTCTGGTTCCCGTTTACCCAGCAACAAATTAATAAAATAGAAGCGGTTCAAAGAAAAGCAATAAGGTTTATTTTTAACAGGTATACACAGACAGACTCACCGACACATCTACTTAATAATGCTGGCATCTTAACACTACAAAACCGAACGAAACTTACAAGACTAAAACTAATGTTTCAACTACTACACAACATAATAAAAATAGACACTTCAAGGTATATATCTTATTGTCAAGGCAGACCAACCCGTCGTAAGCATTTTTTTTTTGAAGTTTGAAGTTTATTTATTCAAAAGTTAATGCATGTATACACAGACATAGACAATTATTATGCAGAAAAAGGTCCCATAGTGTAAACACTGTAAGGGGACCTTATTATAATGGTAGAAAAAAGAACATTACTTAGCAGCAAACAGGAAATATTTAGAGTATAAAGTAAGAAATGAAAGAAGAAAAAAAAATTAACAAAAAACACAGCGAATCAGACATTTAGGCAAACAGTAATATAATGGAAAGCATAAAACAGTAAGGGTGTGAAAATCTAACAAAATACAAAGCAAACACCAATCAAATACAACGAGAACAACAGAATAAATTTGTACTTTAAGAACATTCAATAAGTGGTGTTTTTAAAAATGAATATGCGAAGCTGATGTTTGAATGATGCCACAGAAAAAGCACATTTAATGTTGTATGGCAAAGAATTCCACAGTTTGATTAAAACAAAAGCTAGTCGTTGAGAACCATAGTTAGTTCGGACCTTGGGAAGTAAAAAGTTGTTATTTGAGGAAAAGCGGGTAATGTTGGAATTAGTAAGGTCTGGAACGAGAACAAATTGCAGAAGGTTGTGGTGTTTAACTACCCGATAGGCAAATGTGCACACATTAAATCTGTTCAGGTTATCAATATTTAGTATGTTTAGCTCACGGTAAAGATCAGAAACATGAGAACGTCGGGTACTCCAGGTGATAATGCGAATAGCTTGATTTTGTACATGTTGGAGAGAAGAAAGATGACAATGATATGTTTGACCCCATGAAGCAATGCAATAATTAAGATGACTGTGTATGAATGCGTAGTATAAGCTGATCAAAGTAGCCAAATCAAAATAACATCTAGCTTTCAGTAGTACCCTGATACCATATGATGTTTTTCGTTGCAGTTCTTCGATGTGCAAGTTGAATTTTAACCGGGAATCGAGCTTAATTCCAAGGAAAGAACAGTGATCTGATAGGGGGATGGGACACGAGTTGATGACAAGCGGTGACACTTGGGCGTTATTTATTGACCTGGAATTAAAAATTAAGAACTGAGATTTGGAGGGATTTATCAAGAGCTTATTTTTAGCACACCATGCACTAACGTTAAGAAGTTCAACGTTAAGAGTTTTTGTGATGTTGCTTATTGAATTGTCTGGAAATAAAAGAGTGGTGTCGTCGGCATATAAAATGCATTCTGTTGATGTGGTTAGACACTGCGGAAGATCATTAATGTAGAGTAGAAATAAAAGCGGCCCTAGAATTGAGCCTTGTGGAACACCGATGTTAATTATTTTTTTAGCAGAATAGATGCCGGCGATGGAGATTAATTGTTGTCGATCGGATAGGTAACTGCGGAAGAGATTGAGACAATTGCCACCAATGCCATAAGATGAAAGTTTAGAGAAGAGAATGTCATGGTTAAGTGTGTCAAAAGCTTTAGTAAAATCTAAAAAAACAGAACCAACGAAGTTACCGTTATCAATTTCTAGTTTGCATTTTTCTGTGAAGTAAATGAGAGCTAAGTTAGTCGAATATCCCTGTCTAAACCCAAACTGTTTGGGATGAAGTAGGTTAAATTTTGTAAGGTAGCTAGACAGTCGAACATGTATTAGTTTTTCTATTACTTTGCTAAAAAAAGGAAGAATGGATATTGGCCTGTAATTAGAAATTAAGCATCTGTCACCTTTTTTGAAAACAGGAATGACCTTACTTATCTTTAACTCTCGGGGAAATACACCAGATTCAAAAATTAGATTGATTATGTAGGTGAGCACATCTGCAATCACATGAGCGACCATCTTCACATGGTTAGCAGATATGTTATCAATACCTGCGCTAGAGGACTTTATACTGATGATTGTACTTCTCACCTCCTCAGGGGTGGTAGGAAAAAGAAAAAATGAGTGGCCACAATGATCAAGTTCGTCATGTACACTGGATGGAACAGGTATAAGTGCAAATCAAGCCTCCTCTTGTATGGAATGTCAGAACGGATAAACATGGCCGAGCCGCCATGTTGCGATGAAATGCGATTGCAATATTCTGAACTGTACGATGGAAAACCGTAAAGATTTTTATCTAAATCACTGAGCCATGTTTCAGAAACACATATAATGGAGAAAGAATGGAGAGAGGAAGACAACAATATCTGGTAATCATGAAAATGTTTGCGAAGGCTACGCGAGTTGAAATGAATCACTGAATGATGATCGTTCGAAAAGCAGGATTGAATGTCGCTAATGGAAATGTACGACATCAGATTAGGGAGACAGCAAAAGGAAAATAAATTCCAGTCAATTTAAGTGAATATCGCCAGGTCAGATTCACACCTGATGCGAAAGACCCTGCTATCAGTGGACTGCCTTGCCTTGATGACGCAGTCATCAGTCCACAAAAAGCGCCAGCTTTTGTCTTTCTTAAGTTGTAAAGCTTTGCTGAATAATTGCTTGTTCTGAGGAGTGAGGTGGTCATTGACAAAAACAGGTTTGCCTCGTGCCTTGCTGAATCCAATGTCGCTTGTGTTAAGGCGAGCCTTTCGAGCTTTGCTTATGAGCTTTGCCGAATACTCTTCCAACACTAATTGCTTCAAATATTCTTTTTTCCCTCTAACCATTAAAGATTGGAACTCACTGAAACCTCCCCTAACGACCTAATCATCCATAAACTTGTTTACAACGGCGATTGAAAGCGAATTGATTGCCTCACAAAGAGCACTAACGATATTACATCAGTAAACCCGCTAAGCGATGAGTCTGTGTCATGTTACTAATACATAGTTCTTCTCTGCTGCTTATATGAAGGCAATGTTTTAGGTGACATATTCTTCGATTATTTTGTTGTTCATAAAATTGTTTGAGCAATGTAATCAATGGGAATGTATACTTGCTGATCCTACGCTATATTTACAAATGTCTACCTTATCCTCTTGCAGTTGTTTTTGGCGATAATCTCGCCCATGATTTTGTTACTAAAATTGTTTTATTGTGTGTTCTTCTATCGCAATGTATAATGTATAATTTTGTATGTAATGTTCACATTTTGTGATTTTATCCATATATAAACCTGTGTAAACATATAGTATTTTTCATGTGCCTTCCCTGCTATAACCTCTGAAGAGATTGGCAGTATTGTTAAATAAATAAATAAATAAAATTATTCCAAGACTGTTTAGAGTAAGACTGATGCCAAGCCTAAATGAGCTAAGACAAACTCATGGCTAATACTAACTAAATGAAGCTAAATAAAGGTCAAACTAAGCAAGCGAGGCTTCATTAAGGTAAATTATTTCAGAAAGGCTTACTATATTTCTGTTTAGGTGAAGAAAGCTCAGACTAATGAGACAACGTTTAATTAATGCAAGACTAATTCAACTAAGCTTAATTAGAATATGCTAATTAAGCTCACGTCTAATTAACTTGATAGCCAATCCTAACTAAAGCTGTCCTCTTAAGTCAAACATTGAACGCTCCATTTATTTTGATTCACACTAATGCACGTTAGTCAACCCTAAACTCTTGGAACCTTTAATCCACACTATTCCACTATAACATCACACAATGTACCTTTATTTTAATGTACCGCAATCCACTCTAATACGCCATAGTTCACCTTCATGCTCCTTAATCTGTCATAATCTATCATATAGCACCTTAATCTCTATTCCGCCCAAATGTAACCTAATCTGTCTTAATCCGTACTAGTCCCTTAATCCACCATATCTCCAGCCATGGTCTTGAGTTCGAATCCTAGAAGGCGGCGCATTCCTGTCCCACAGTGTATAAACCGATCCATAATCACTGAACAATGACTGAATTTTGGGAACACTTTATAATTTCTTACGAACTGCTCCATGCATTTGTTGGCTCCTTGGGATACGATATTTACGGTGAATTTTGCATCACACCATCTGTTTCAACGCCGAGGCAGCTCAGACACCTTCCAATGGCATCTATGAAGCTTGCGCAGTAACAAATACATTTTCACGTCCATAATCAGAACAAGAGGCGTGCAGGACACGGACACAAGGAGAGCGGTGAACACCACGAACGCCGACTAACAACTGATGCACAGCACAGAGGCGAAAGAGAAAGAAGACACACAGCTTATCTGCGCATGCTCGGAATGGTAACGCCACCTGTCAATCGGTTACACGTGCCGGTCTTCGCGATAGACAACTCCTAAGGCATTCTATCTCCTCTCTGTTTAAGCTAATCGACGGCTGACTCACGCATGCACTTCCACTAATACTGATATGCCAGGCCTCAACCAATAACCGTGTATCTTCGTTCTTATGCCTGTACAGGATCTCGGTTTTGTCTAACTCGGGCATGCAGCTACAGACCTGGCAGTGCAAGGATAGATTGGACGGCGTCCCACCTGATAGCGACCTTCTGTGCTCAATTAATCTTTGATTAATACAATGCGCAGTTTGCCCTACATAAAAACGTCCGCAGCTAAAAGGAATCTTATAAACCACACCCATGCGACAGTCGGTGAAATTGTTCTTGGCTAGGTGCTTAACCGGACAGGTATCCGTTCGCTTCTTACCTTCCATCTGCTCATTTCTTCTATGCACTGCAGCACAAACCCTTCCTAACTTATTGGGAGCCGTAAACACAACATTAAACCCATATTTACTTTCCACTTTCTTAAGCCTGTGCGAAACTGCGTGGATATACGGAATACTCACGACCTTTTTCTTGTTAATGTTACTCTCTGCTACAGCGTTTGTTCCGGTCGAATAGACGTTATATGGGGTCAATATCTACTAGAAGAGGGTGTGCTAGGTGTCTTGTGCGCGAAGGACTATCAAGGTGCATGCGTCTTTTAAAAAGTTTAAAATACTTGTATGATCAAAAATTGGCTCACTTCCTAAGAACATCGCAGGATGGAGGGAGATGTGCTCGTGATATGCTTTTTCTAAAATGTTTCTTTCTTTGACGGTTTAGATCCTTACATTCCAACAACACATGGAGCACGGTCAATGTCTCCCCACACTTAATACATGTGGGAGGGTCACCACCAGTCAAAAGGTAATTATGGGTGCCTTACGTGCGTCCTATTCTGAGCCTAGACAGCATTACATCATTTCTCGATTAGACAGTTGGGGACGATTTCCCTATTTTTGGCTTCATTAGGTGCATCATATTGCTTGTTTCAGCATCCCACAAGTGCTGCCAGTAAATTAGGAGCCTTTGGCGGAGATACGGCTTGGGGTCTGCAGTAGGGACAGGGGGCATAGATGGATCTCCTCTTTTTGACTGGATGGATGTTGCCATCTGGTCTGCCAGCATACTTCCTTCAATTTCTCTATGACCTGGTACCCAGCACACTGTGACATGTTGTTTTGCAGCATAGAGGGAGCACAAACGAGAATATAGGCATATAACTGAAGGGTTTTTGTGGATATTCAGGTACAGCGGCCCAAACCTTTAGCTATCGTGTGCAAGCGCCGACTTCTTTGTGCGTCAGCGCTGTACGACGGAGCCAAGTTGCAAACAGGGCGAGAGTAAGCGCATGCCCATGAAGCGCGCTCAGCTGGGCCCATCCTCTGCTTGGCTGTTCCTTCGTGAGAACGTCGCCCCGCATTAACTCACTTCAGACGGACAGACAGCCCATCTTGCACGTATCTTATGTTCCGAAGATCAGCAAGCAACCGAGAAAATGATTTGTGGGGTTTAACGTCCCAAAACCAGTTCTGATTATGAGAGACGCCGCAGTGGAGGGCTCCGGAAATTTCGACCACCTGGGGTTCTTTAAGTGTGCACTGACATCGCACAGCACACGGGCCTCAACATTTCGCCTCCATCGAAATGCAGCCGCCGCGGCCGGGATTCGATCCCGCGACCTTCGGATCTGCAGCCGAGTGCCGTAACCACTAGACCACCATGGCGGGGCTGCAACCGAGAAAATGAAATCCGCGGATACGTCACACGCCCCCGCGCATGAGATAAGCTGACAAATATGGATCATTGATTTGTTATCTGGCGACGCAAATGCCTTTTTTTTCACCTGTAGGAGATGCCGTTTCTACACCACGGGCGCTTCATAGTTTAGCGCTGCCGCGGCGCTTTAAGGCCGATTTGAATCTTCGCATTAGTGCTGCTGTTCTACAGGCCGTGCTAACGATAGTTTGCAACACTTGTCCAGAACGCCACCCCGTATACCTCCAGCGAAAAGATTCCGAAATATAGGAATGTCACTGGCGGCTCATCGCAGAAGGAAATCGCTCAAGCAATTGGAGTGAGTAAGCCTTCAGTGGGTCGAATCATACGAGCCTACCGAAATGAAGGACGAATCAAAGATGCTCCTCGCTACGTCACTAGAAAAACAACCGAAGGAGAAGACCTGCGGATTATCGCCTGTGTAAGTGACAACCCCTTCATTACAGCGAGTGAGATAAAGTCTGTCCTCGGCCTTAGTTTGTCCGATTAGGCAACGACTGAGAGAGGCGGGGATTAGAAACAGGACGGCTGCACAGAAGCCCCTGCTTTCCGAGAGTGCCAAAGCGAAGAGGCTCGCCTTCGCACAGGAGCATCTCAAATGGACAGTTGACGATTGACAAAACGTCGTGTTTACCGATGAAAGTAGCTTCTGTACTCAGTTGGACCAGAAACAAAAAGTATACCGCCAGTCGCTAAAAGGTAAATCATTTTACTTGCTTTCTTATATAACATACCATTAGATTGGTTACCGACCGTCATTAATTTGAGTTACATTCATTTCTTTAAGGTTTGATCCCAATTACGTCCAGGCCGTCAAAGGTAGTGGAAGGCAATCTGTGAACGTCTGGGGTGCTATTACGAAAGACTGTCTTGGTCCTCTCTACCGCATCGTGGGTCATCTATGCTCCGAAGATTACATGACAATCATTGACCATCAGCTCCTTCCCCACGTGCTGGACGGACCATACAGTGATGGACATTTTCTGCTGCAGCAGGACCTTTCGCCAATCCACACGGCACGCTCAGTGACAAAGCATCTCGAAAACCTAGGCATGATGACACTAGATTGGCCGCCCAAGGGAGCGGACATGAATGTTAAAGAAAATGTGTGGGGAATTTTGAGCTCTACTAATTTTGTACTCTACTACCACACCTTGTGTTGTCTAGCTGACTATAGAAATCCATCAGGAAACCTCGCGCGACAGTCTGAGGCTTCAAGAATTCGACATCACAGTTGTCTACAAGGGCGGACCAAAACACGCTGACGCCGACTGCTTTTCGCGCGCAGTCCGCGCCGTCGACTAGGACGATGGATTTTTTTTCTTTTTTTTTGGGGAGGGGGGGTAGACAGCAGTAGACATTTTACACCGGTTTGTGTTAGCCTTTTGAAACGTACTCTATTTTAATACTTCATTTGTTGTACACCTCCACTGTCCATTTGCCTGTCCCTGCGCACAACCCACACTTTGTAGTTGAAATCTGTGTCTTGCTCGCAATTTCTTCATGCAGTAATAACCATATCGTACAAGTGCCTATGTTGATTGATAGTGACATGATATATGCCATATCTATGACGATAATAGTTAAGCACGTGTTGGGGGCCCCCGCCGTAGTCATGTATTTAAGAAGTGCGTTCTTGCCTGTGCCCTGTATTCCCTGGCGAAGGCAGGCCCTCCTGCCGAAACGTTGGAAGAAATAAACATTTTCGCACGTTAGTCCGTCGTTTCTCAACGCATATAAAGTACTGGATCCGCAGAAACGCTTCTTGCTATATATATATATATATATATATATATATATATATATATATATATATATATATATATATATATATGCACTGGATCTTGACTTGCAATGAAGTGCCGGTGGGAGATTTCACTTGTGCATTGGGCATAGTTGAACCGTGAGGATTCGTAGCATGCGCGTTAACTAAATTAATCCGGAACTCGGCACGATCTACGATGCACACCCCGAGCTTCGCCCACTCATCATCATTCACTCCGTGGAGATGCTGTAATTTTTTTGTTTTTTTCTGTCGTTCAAATAATCACGCGTTTTTCTTTTTCGTATTTCACGCGCCTTTTACAAGGCAAAAACAAAATGGCCATGCGAGACGTATCGTAAAGAAGGCAATTGACTTCCAGAAGGTGTGTTACAACTTTGCAAATGATACTCAAGGTCCCCAGCCGCGACACGAAAGTTAGTTAAATAAATATACGATTGGTGAGTTAAGAGGACCATAATATATAGCCCGAACTGTATGCCTTGTGTCCATTTGATTGCGATGAACATTTCTTTCTGATAGTCTTGTTCGGTCTTACGTGGTCAGTAGAATGTTTCTTGGCGGCGTAGTTGGTTCATAGCTTTTCAAACGTTTGAAAACAGCGCAGGTAGACGGGACATTAGAACGCAAAAACACAGAGACACCACGACCGCGGTTCGTTGTAATCATTCATGTTCCTTATCTCGGTGCTCCGTACTACTAGCTTGGTAATAAGAGGACAATTTGGACTATTACACGACCGCTCCCTTACAGGTGTGTCGGCGATCGCGGTATTAAAACACTTCCCGAAATTAAATAACGCGGCTTGTTCATCAAGTCGAATTTCATGCACACGAAGTGATTACATGAGTGCTATAACAGTAATTGTTCGAGATTAACGTCCCAAAACCATAAGATGATTATGAGAGATGCTGTAGTAGAGGGCTACGGAAATTTCGACCACCTGGGGTCGTTGACGTGCACCTAACTCTGAGCACATGGGCCTCGGGAATTTTCGCCTCTATCGAAAAAATTCTGTCTTAGGCTCTACACGACGCCACAATCTTTTATTTGCGGATCACATTAGGATGTTTGCGTATATTTGTGCACCAATCGGTTACGGAATATGGCTGTTTGGTAGCGAGTATTCTTGGTCAAAAGGTAAAAGCAAGACGCCGACCAAAAAGACTTTTAAAAATAACACGACTTTTCGGCTCCCGTACGGTGGAGACTTTTTTTCTTCGGTATGTGGATGACTGTTTTTCAGTTATAAAGAAGGATGCCCTGGATGCGTTCTCGTCACACCTAAACTCCATTCAACCGGCCATAAATTTCGCAGTTAAACTGGAGAAGGACCATCGCCTTCCTTTTCTTGACGTCTTGGTACAACGTGAAGGGACAGGACTTCGCTTCAGCGTGTATCGAAAGGATACACACACAGGACGCTACCCCAACTTCGGTTCAATTCACCCTGCTTGCCACAAACGCTCCGTCGCCTCATCACTCATACAACGCGCGAAAAAAACCTGCAGTTCTTCAGAAGACCTGCAAAGAGACCTGAAAGTGGTGCATGCTGAACTTTCAGGCAACGGCTACCCGGCTTCGTTTGTGAATTCAGTGCATAAAGAATTATCTCGTCCGCCTATTAGTGCCTCCTCCGTGCCTGCCCCCTGTAAACGTGCCGCGATACCGTATGCTCCTGGAACCAGTGAGGCCCTGGCGCGCTTGCTCCGCTCCTTTGATGTACACCTGTCACATGTGCCGGTGAAAAAACTGAAAAGTGTATTGACAAACGTGAAGGACAAGCTTCCAAAAGAAAAGTTTCCTGGTGTCGTGTACACAATCCCCTGTACCGACTGTGATCATGTGTACATCGGCGAGACAGGCGATTTTCAAAGGCGCCTGAAAGAACACTGTTACGATGTGAAAAAAGAAAAGGTGTCTTCAAATGCACTCGCTGAGCATGCCGTTTCGAAGGGACATGATATTGACTGGGCCAGTGCGCATGTACTCGCCACTGAAAGAAATCTAACCTCGCGACTTCATCTCGAATCACTACTAATCCAAACCACCGATACCACGCTTAATCGCAATGACGGCACCCTTCCCTCTGTTTACGCACGCTGCTTGCGCCACCTTTCTACACGTACTTTGTCAATCCCCGTTCCTTCATTTCTTCATTTGTGAACAAGGCCCCCGTACGGGAGCCGAAACGTCGTGTTATTTTTAAAAGTCTTTTTGGTCGGCGTCTTGCTTTTACCTTTTGACCATGATTATTCCCGACCAGACGAGCTTTCGTCAAACTCTTGACTTCAGCGAGTATTCTTACATTTTTATCACATGTCATTATTTGTTGGCGCAGGCAGCTATTTTCTTTTGTTCAGAGGGAGTTTACAACGCTAAGAAACAGTAGGCTGTGCAAGCGGAATCCAAAATAAATAGAATTAAATGTCAGGAAGAAGATTGGGTTTATTTTCCCATAGAAAACGAAAGGATTGAAAGAGGTGATTGCTATTCTCAGCTTCAATATCGCGTGAATGCGCCGTCCACGCGAAATGCAGCTTGTAGCCGACGCGGCATAGCCTCGTAGACGCTTCTACGAAGTCCTGACCAAGGCGCTTCCACTCTCGGGTTATGGCGAGCCAGAGCTCGTCAGCACTGGAACCTCCCAGATTCACGTGGGACAAACTTTCTTTCATGGCGCCCCACAGATTCTCTATCGGTTTGAAGTCTCCACCTTTCGGAGGCCAGTCAAGGACACAAACAGCACGCTCTTAAAGGAGATTTCGTACAGCTCTGGCGGTGTACTCCCGGCTGAGCTCTTCCTGGAAAAAGTAGCAGCCATCTTTAACTGGCCCGTCCAGAGCGTATGGCACCCGGTGGTAGTCTAGAATTTCACAGTAGGCGCCATTTGTGAACGATGGGGACAGCCGGACTAGCGGACCGAGGCCCTCTTTGCTGATTGCTCCCCACACGTTGACAGCACAGCGGCCGCTGCTGTAGGTCTCGGAAACATACCCGGGTTCGTACCTACACGATGAGAAAAAATAAATATTGGTCTTTCTAGACAAAAAAGTTTTGCGCGCCCGAAGATTTTTTGTGGCCAAGATCAAAAAGAGAGAGAGAAAAAAAAAGAAACTGCAATCGTACGGCCTCCATACGCGGCGCTCTTGATCCCACCGAGACGTAGATGTCGATTCATCCGAGAATATCACTTGCATCCATTCATCTATAGTCCAGTGCTCGTATGCCCTGGCAAACTGTAGGCGTTGCGCTTTTTGACGATCTGTCAGGTGTGGCTTTTGCGCCGCAACAAATCCACGAAGACCAGTGTTGTATCCTGTACATAGTTCTGGCAGTTTCGGTTTAGTGTTTAGGTTGGCAACACTGTGTCCTTGTGCTTGTATATATTTGTGGAACGTCTATTAAAACGGAGAGTATGCAACCGCTACCCGTGAGTGCGAGTCACTTCACCCATCACAACAATGGCGACGAGGATGGGATCCCTGCTGATATAGTTCCCGGGTGATAACCAGCCACGCCCCCCAGATGGCTTTTGCCGGCATCGCCCCACCGGATCCGTTCCTTCCGACACCGGGTCGTCCCGTGCAGCCATGGCCCCGATGGCACGACATGTTCGAGGTCTACCTGCTGGCGTCCGGTGCTTCAGAGGTCTCCCCAGAGCGACGCAAGGCTCTTCTACTACATTCCTTGGGACCCGAAGGTCAACGTATCTTCAATACTCTGTCTGTTTCGCAGGCTGCCGAAAAGACTGAGGAGGAAGGGACCGGAGCTACGCCCGACGTCTATGACTCCGCGGTAGCGGCACTGGCTAAGCACTTCGATACCACCTGCAACCTGGTCGTCGAGCGCCACCGATTTCACCGTCGAATTCAGTTCCCAGGCGAGTCTATTCCAGAATACGTGACCGCGCTACAAGAGCGTGCCGCGATGTGCTCATTTACGTCGCAAGAAGAGTCACTGCGGGACCAGTTTGTTGCCGGTGTGTCCTCGCATCGTATTCGGGAACGTCTTCTGTTAGAAGGGTCTTCACTTTCGTTCCACAAAGCAGTTGCTCTCGCGAGTCAAATCGAGCAGGCAGCAGTGGAAATGAAGGAATTTTCCATTTCTGTGCAACCAGTATCTGCGCAGTCTGGCACAAAAGGCAGTTCATCGTTGCAATCACCGAATTCACTGCCGCGTGCTCGCACTTTCAGTCAACGCGAATCGGGGAACCGCCCCCCATCTCGACAGCGCTCCCCATCGAACTCGCAGCAACACGCGATTTCTTCGCATTGCTTCAGATGTGGTTCTAAGCAGCATCGCGCTTCTTGGAAACGCTGCCCAGCTAAAGGAAAAAATGCTTCTTTTGTGGCCGTATTGGACATTTTGAAAACGTTTGCAACCAGAAGCGGTCGCAAGCAGCGGTCCGCGAGGTTTCAGTAGATAGCCCGTTGCAGGATGAAACCGTCGAGGTTCTTGTAGTTCAACAGCCGCTTGCATCCGGAATTCACATTATCATTCAAGTCGGGCAAGTCGCTATGAAGCTGTTAGTCGATTCTGGCTCTTCCGTTTCCATTCTTTCAGGCAAGGAGTTTGACCAACATTTCTCTGGTGTGCCGCTTCTTCCCGTTCCTCGTGTGACGCTTCTGGATTATTCCAAAAGACCAATTTTGGTTCGAGGCTGCTTCTTTTCAGAGGTCTTTTTCGAGAATCGCAGCGCACCGCTTTTGTTTTATGTCGTCGAGCAGGGTACTTCTCTCATTGGCTTGGATGGTATTAAGGCCTTGAAGCTGCGCATTGAAGGCTCTGAGCTGCAGTGTTTTCAAACCAGCACGGTACCGAACGCCGAAGTAGCTCGGACATATCCGATAGAGCCATCTATGCAGCTGCCATCAGCACTTCAGCGGCAGTTTTGCTCGCTCTTCACAAATGAGCTGGGCCTTGCAAAAGGTTTTGTTCACAGGATTAAGACACGTGCGGGTGTTCAGCCAGTAGCATCAAAACTTCGCCGGCTTCCTTTCATGTTACGACCACGCGTGTCTTCCGAACTGCAGCGCTTGGAAAGCTTGGACATCATTGAACGTATCGATGCGTCAGAATGGGTGTCCCCTATAGTAGTCATTCAGAAGAAAGATGGAAGTATTAGGCTTTGTGTAGATTTACGCGAACCTAACAAGGCCATCGTTCCGGACAGCTTTCCGCTGCCTCATATGGATGAGCTGCTTCATGCCTTGGTGGGTGCCACGCACTTTTCTAAACTCGACTTAGCGTCTGCCAACCACCAAGTTCCCCTGCATCCTGAGAGCAGGGACTTGACAGCTTTTATCACACATGAAGGACTGTACCGGTTCAAACGCGTTTGTTTTGGGCTAGCCTCAGCACCTGCTGCTTTCCAGAGTATGATGTCTCGAATCCTTCGCAATTGTCCGGGTGTCCTCTTTTACATTGACGATGTCATTATTTTTGGTAAATCAGCTGAGGAGCACCTGAAGAACTTGGAGGCAGTGTTACAGCGTATCAAAGACGCAGGTCTGAAGCTCAACAGCAAATGTGTGTTTGGAGTTCAGGAGCTCGAGTTCTTGGGCCACAAGGTGACACCTTGCGGTATTTCGCCGCTCCCAGGGAAAGTGGACGCAATTGTGGAAACCCCAGTTCCAAGAAATGCCGCTGAACTCCGCTCCTTTCTTGGGTTGGTGGAATACTACGCCAAGTTTGTGCCACACTTGGCCGAGATGGTTGAACCAATGAGGGCTCTTCTTAGGAAAGGCGAAACCGTCACCTGGTCTGTTGAGGTGGATAACAGTTTCCGCGCGGTAAAGGCGGTATTATCTTCAGATCTGGTGTTGCACATGTTTGATCCTGCGCTTCCAATCATCATTTCCACTGATGCATCCGAATGTGGTCTAGGAGCAGTCCTCCAGCAGCACGCTGGTAATAAGCTTCGTACTGTTGCTTTTGCATCACGCACGCTATCTCCGGCTGAAAGAAAGTACGCAGTGGGTGAGAAGGAAGCACGTGCATGCATTTGGGCATGCGAACATTGGCATGCATACCTGTGGGGACGGAGCTTCACTCTCCGAACAGACCATCAGGCCCTCGTTTCGCTTCTGTCTTCGCAGGGCTCAGGCCGACGCCCTCTTAGGATTGCACGTTGGTGCACAAGGCTACTACGGTACAATTTCACGGTGGAGTACCAGAAAGGCTCATCTAACACAGTAGCCGATGCTCTTTCGCGGTTACCCGTTCATATGGCAGATGGAGAGCTGACTTTTGAGGAAGAAATTGTTTCCATGGTTCAACCAACTTGCCTGACCAAAGAGCAGTTTGAACAAGCGGTTCTTGCTGACGCCACTCTTCAAAAGGTGAAGGCGTTTGTAAATGGGTCTTGGCCCTCACACAGAGACATGCCGGAAGGTCTGGAACCATATTTCAGAGTTCGAGACGAACTGTCAGTGGTGAGCGAATTGTTGTTGCGTGCAGAGAGGCTTGTAGTTCCATCATCTCTCGTGGCTCAACTGGTGGCAACAGCACATGAAACTCACCAGGGTATCGGACGCACCAAAGCCAGACTTAGGGAACAATTTTGGTGGCCCCGCATGGACGTTCACGTGGAAGAAGCAGTCCACAATTGTAGCATCTGTCAAGCAGCAGATAAATCGGCAAAGACGTCGCCTGCCCCGCTGCAACCTGTCGAGCTACCAGAGAGACCATGGCAGAAACTTGCAATAGATATCGTTGGTCCCCTGGAGAGGGCGCCTCCAGATTGCAGATTTGTGCTGACACTCGAAGACTACTTCTCAAAATGGCCAGTAGTACAGTTTTCAAGGGAAATTTCTACAAGAACCGTGACAGAGTTCCTGCTCAACGTCTTTGCCCGGGAAGGCTATCCTGAAGAGATAGTCTGTGATAATGGGCCCCAGTTCACTTCAAAGGAATTTGTCAACTTCTTACAAGAACGAGTGATCCGTCTGTCGCATTCATCTGTTTATTACCCGCAAGCAAACGGACAGATTGAGCGCTTCAACCGCACGTTCAAGACTTACCTACAACTGGCCCGTCTAGAACAACGTCCGCTGCGAACTGCTGTACGGGATTACCTCGCCGCATACAGGTGTACACCACACGCCACAACAGGAGTGGCCCCTGCGGTACTTTTACATGGAAGGCTGCCAAGAACGAAGCTTGACATCTTCGGCTTATCTCCTGAGTCCTTCGCAAAGGTACCCTACCAGGAACTGGCCAGGCTGAGGCAACGTGTCAAGCGCAGGCAAGAGTACAGCAAAGCCTACACCGACAGGAGGCGAGCGGCAAAACCGACAACAGTGGCAGTAGGAGACATGGTGCGGGTGAAGAAACCATCGGTTTCATTCAAGGGTGACACATCTTTCTCGAAGCCAAGAAAAGTCATCGAGAAATGCGGTCCAGCATCCTTCATTCTCGACGACGGCAAAACATGGAACGCGGCCAAGCTGTGCAAGGTGCCTGCTCGGCGCCCTGGCGACAATGGCCTTCAGCACTTTTCTGCAGGGCGTGAATCTTCGTTAAATCATGATCCCGTTGATGCGACGATTCTTTCTGCAACATGGCAACCAGTGTCCGCCGAGGCAAGTGTTCCCGCAGCGAAACCTGTGCCTAGTGCAGACTGCGATTCCAGGTCGCCAACAAGATCAGCCGCCGGACAGTTTCCGGCTTCAGAAACTGTTTCACGCCCGCCCGTGAACACTACAGAAGAACCTGTGGTGTCGTGCCCACCTGGTCGTCGCATTCAGCCGCACAGAGACAGACGGCGACCGGACAGATATGGTTATTAATTGTGAATGTATAAATATTCCTTAGTTGGTGGACCAATTACCTAATGCATTCAATATTTTTGGCATGTGTATAGATAATTTTGTGTATATATGGATGTGTATTTCTTGCTGTGTATTTCTCGTTCCATATATAAACTGTGCGCGATTAACCTATACTAACGTACTAACACCTTCCCAAAATAAAAAAAATAAAAAAATAAATGAGGGAGGGAAAAATGTTGTATCCTGTACATAGTTCTGGCAGTTTCGGTTTAGTGTTTAGGTTGGCAACACTGTGTCCTTGTGCTTGTATATATTTGTGGAACGTCTATTAAAACGGAGAGTATGCAACCACTACCCGTGAGTGCGAGTCACTTCACCCATCACAACAACCAGCTCCTCGCATGCGCCTTCTGATTGTCTCCTCACTGGCTTGCAAGTTCAGTGCTCTCTTAATCTGGCCGCGCTTTGAAAAGGATCGGCTACTCCTGCAGCAACAATGAGAAGGTCGCATTCTTCCAACGTGCATCTGTGCCTTCCGGATCGTGGCGCATCTGTTAGTCGGCCCGCGTGCACGATGACTACATAATTTGGCTGAGGTATTCATTACAGCGTAAGCTACCTCTAGAATATGTTTTTCGCCAAGTCCGGCGGTGGTTTAGGTCCCCTTGAAAGACGCATTTTCATAAGTCTAAATATGTACGTTTGCACGGCAACCAGGAATCAATAACTATCTGTCGACAGAAAAAGTGAACCACTTTTAATTGAATGTTCGAGATATGGAACTTTGCAGGCGATATATATATATATATATATATATATATACAGACACATTCGTGGTCTTAGACAGATTTATAAAAAACGCCTTATAGAACTGGACATCGTAACAGATATTGTGGGAATTGGTATTGCTAGCTGTGATGAGAGGGTGTACACATATGGTTAAATCAAAGGAGTGCACCATTCTCTTTTTTAAAAATACGTTCAAAATGTTTCGCTGCGTTGCGCAAATCCGTATATGTTTGTTGTTTTGACAACTGCGACAAGTGGTTACTTCACGGAACTAACAAACACGCTATTAGACCGCTCGCACTTCGATTTGTAGAAAAGCAATGCTAGTCGATGTTCCCACTAAAATCGCATTTCTCCAACAATAGCTTGTTAGGACAACTTTCTTTAGTTACTTGCTTGTTCGTTACCAGATGCAGTTAAAGAACAACGGCTTCGTAGGTATATACTATTTTCCTACCGCCAAGAACATATATCGGCCCCAACACTTGTTTTTGTTTGTCCAAGGAGAGTGCTTTCGTCACTTTCTTGACACGCGGTGCAGGACACGCGTATCTTGCATGCCGCTTCTCGCACGACGTAAACCGTTCAACGAATTTCGCATGCCCGATGCGCATATTTTAGCGATTGATTGAAACCTTATGAGAGCTGTAATATTTCACAACTGATCCGTTTTATCGTCGACCGACGCCTGCTCGCACCGCTGTCGTCACGTTGTGTGATTCGCTTTTATTTCCTGGGCATCGTTTCGCCCAATAAATGCTCTGAATGTCATAGCTTTGAAAACTCCTGCGTCCTTCATCAGGTGCAGGCAATTCGGTGTATACATGTATCAGACACAGCCGTGAAGCGTGATCCAAGACAACAGCATGAAGAAGACTCCAACGCTGACATTCTACCGAGGCGCAGGCAGGGACGTCCACCGACGGAATACGAGCTGCTTGAAGCGAAGGACAAGAAAGCACGGGCTTTCACAAAAATAGCAGCCGAGAGAACTCGAGAAGTGCCACAGGCGACTGTCGTTGTGCACCAACCCAAAGAGCAGCCTAAATTCTGCGGATCGTCATACGAGGACTCGGCAACCTTGCTCGACACGTACACCAGGGCCGTTGCCTTCAGTAAGTGGGGCCTCGAAGATAACCTCCGTCCATCTACTTCTACCTAGAAGACACTGCCAGGAACTGGTCCTAGAACCAAGAGCCGGCGTTTCGAACCAGGGATATCTTGCGCTCCGCACTTTTGGACGCCATCGCGAGCGTGATGCGAAGGGAAAGGAGCACATCACTGCTATAGGCACGGGAGCAGCACCCGAATGAAAACGTGACAATCCTTACGGAAGACAGACACTACGCGACTTCTCCGGCACGCCGACGGCGACAGCTCTGAACAGAAGGCTCTTCTGCTCAAAGGAGGAATAAAGCACTAGCTCATCGCCGGGTCGATAAGGAACCCACGGAAGACCGTCTACGTGCTCCTCCCCGACATCAAGACTATTGCGAATATTCGGAAGATGCGCACCCGCCAACAGAACCGGTGCTTGCCGGCAGACCACGAAGGAATCCAAGGACTCGCTCCCGACGATTTGCGCGATACCATAAGGTCTATTTTTCGCGAACCGGATGTTCGTGTTTTCTTAGCCGTGGGTAGCCTCCATAGAAGCCATTGTTTGACAGAAATACCAGCGTTTGCCGCCAGTTCCCGAGCCGCCGCTTGGTCAACCGGAGGCAATGATGTACACCGCTGATGCACGCCGAGCTGTTGCCGCTCTTCGTCCGCGCCAGGACCTCTCTCCTCCACAGTTTCGTCGCCAGCCACCTCTGAAGCCATCCCGCTCGGGGGTAATCCAGAAAGGCCCTCCATGGTGGTCTGGTGGCTGTGGTACTCGCCTCCTGATCGGAAGGTCACGGGGTGAAATCCCGGCCGCACGGATGCATTTCGATGGAGGCGAAATGTTGAGGCCCGTGTTCTATGCGATATCAGTGCGGGTTAAACAATCCCAGGTGGTCGAAATTTTAGGACCCGCCCACTACGGCATCTCTGATTATCATAGGTGGTTTTGGGACGCAAAACCCCAGAAATAAATGATGTTATCCAGCAATACGCGCAAGGGAAGACAGACGTTTGGCGCGCCCCCGTGGAACGTCTGCTCATCTATTGCCGGATAAACCGGCAATATTACCGCTATTGACAACACCGTGAGATAGGACGGCGCGTCTTCCTCGCGAACGCGCCGCGTCCGTGGCTGGGTGCACGACTCCCCACCGCCGACTACCTTGCATGAGTACTGTTGCAACTGCGTCGATCATCACGTTCAGCTGCGCAGACCTGACTGAAGGTGATGATGAGGATGATGTATGGTGGTTATTGGCGCAAGGGCCGTTTGCGGCCAAAGGGTGCCAGGCGAATTATGATGTGAACACAGTGGTGTGGGCAATGACTAGGTGGTGTTATGTGGCTGTAAATGGGCCTAAAATTATATGTACTTCACGTACCTAAAATATATAAGTAATAAAATTATGTCACTGACATGATAAATGCGCAATGATTATGATGCACATCTATCAGTTGGTTTCCATAGGCACTAATGCCTCAAAGGACCCTTACAAAAGGCCTAGAGGGGCAGTGCCATATAATTAACTGTCCCAGCAGCACCATCTACTAGAGGAGGGTGTGCTAGGTGTCTTGTGCGCGAAGGACTATCAAGGTGCTTGCGTCTTTTAAAAAGTTTAAAATAGTTGTATGATCAAAAATTGGCTCACTTCCTAAGAACATCGCAGGATGGAGGGAGATGTGCTCGTGATATGCTTTTTCTAAAATGTTTCTTTCTTTGACGGTTTAGATTCTTACATTCCAACAACACATGGAGCACGGTCAATGTCTCCCCACACTTAATACACGTGGGAGGGTCACCACCAGTCAAAAGGTAATTATGGGTGCCTTAAGTGCGTCCTATTCTGAGCCTAGACAGCATTACATCAGTTCTTCTCGATTTGACAGTTGGGGACAATTTTCCTATTTGCCGCTTTATTAGGTGTAGCTTGTTTGTTTCAGCATCCCACAAGTGATACCAGTAAATTAGGAGCCTTTGGCGGAGATACGGCTTGAGGTCTGCAGTAGGGACAGGGGGGATAGATGGATCTCCTCGTTTTGACTGGATGGATGTTGCAACCTGGTCTGCCAGCATACTTCCTTCAATTTCTCTATGACCTGGTACCCAGCACACTGTGACATGTTGTTTTGCAGCATAGAGGGAGCACAAACGAGAATATAGGCATATAACTGAAGGGTTTTTGTGGATTTTCAGGTACAGCGGCCCAAACCTTTAGCTATCCTGTGCAAGCGCCGACTTCTTTGTGCGTCAGCGCTGTACGACGGAGCCAAGTTGCAAACAGGGTGAGAGTAAGCGCATGCCCATGAAGCGCGCTCAGCTGGGCCCATCCTCTGCTTGGCTGTTCCTTCGTGAGAACGTCGCCCCGCATTAACTCACTTGAGACGGACAGACAGCCCATCTTGCACGTATCTTATGTTCCGAAGATCAGCAAGCAACCGAGAAAATGAAATCCGCGGATACGTCACACGCCCCCGCTCATGAGATAAGCTGACAAATATGGATCGTTCATTTGTTATCTGGCGACGCAAATGCCTTTTTTTCACCTGTAGGAGATGCCGTTTCTACACCACGGGCGCTTCATAGTTTAGCGCTGCCGCGGCGCTTTAAGGCCGATTTGAATCTTCGCATTAGTGCTGCTGTTCTACAGGCCGTGCTAACGATAGTTTGCAACACTTGTCCAGAATGCCACCCCGTATACCTCCAGCGAAAAGATTCCGAAATATAGGGATGTCACTGGGCGGCTCATCGCAGAAGGAAATCGCTCTAGCACTTGGAGTGAGTAAGCCTTCAGTGGGTCGAATCATACGAGCCTACCGAAATGAAGGACGAATCAAAGATGCTCCTCGCTACGTCACTAGAAAAACAACCTAAGAAGAAGACCTGCAGATTATCGCCTGTGTAAGTGACAACCGCTTCATTACAGCGAGTGAGATAAAGTCTGCCCTCGGCCTTAGTGTGTCCGACGAACTAATTAGGCAACGGCTGAGAGAGGTGGGGATTAGAAACAGGACGGCTGCACAGAAGCCCCTGCTTTCCGAGAGTGCCAAAGCGAAGAGGCTCGCCTTCGCACAGGAGCATCTCAAATGGACAGTTGACGATTGACAAAACGTCGTGTTTACCGACGAAAGCAGTTTCTGTACTCAGGGGGAGCAGAAACAAAAAGTATACCGCCAGTTGCTAAAAGGTAAATCATTTTACTTGCTTTCTTATATAACATACCATTAGATTAGTTACCGACCGTCATTAATTTGAGTTACATTCATTTCTTGAAGGTTTGATCCCAATTACGTCCAGGCCGTCAAAGGTAGTGGAAGGCAATCTGTGAACGTCTGGGGTGCTATTACGAAAGACGGTCTTGGTCCTCTCTACCGCATCGTGGGTCATCTATGCTCCGAAGATTACATGACAATCGTTGACCATCAGCTCCTTCCTCACGTGCTGGACGGACCATACAGTGATGGAATTTTCTGCTGCAGCAGGACCTTTCGCCAATCCACACGGCACGCTCAGTGACAAAGCGTCTCGAAAACCTAGGCATGATGACACTAGATTGGCCGCCCAAGGGAGCGGACATGAATGTTAAAGAAAATGTGTGGGCAATTTTGAGCTCTACTAATTTTGTACTCTACTCTACTACCACGCCTTGTGTTGTCTAGCTGACTATGGAAATCCATCAGGAAACCTCGCGCGACAGTCTGAGGCTTCAAGAATTCGACATCACAGTTGTCTACAAGGGCGGACCAAAACACCCTGACGCCGACTGCTTTTCGCGCGCAGTCCGCGCCGTCGACTAGGACGATGGATTTTTTTTTTTGGGGGGGGGGGGGCTTGTAAGTGGCGACGATCTCAGTGATTTTGCCGCTGTGAAAGGGACTCATATTGACGGGTAAAATAGAAACTAGGCGATGCGGCGATTTTACGCTCGTCGAATACAGTTGCGTATACACGGAATGCTAATATCACTGATGATTGCAGCTACACGGCGGTGACAGTACGTTTTTGTTTTTTTCTGTCGTTCAAATAATCACGCGTTTTTCTTTTTCGAATTTCACGCGCCTTTTACAAGGCAAAAACAAAATGGCCATGCGAGACGTATCGTAACGAGAACAATTGACTTCCAGAAGGTGTGTTACAACTTTGCAAATGATACTCAAGGTCCCCAGCCGCGACACGAAAGTTAGTTAAATAAATATATCGATTGGTGAGTTAAGAGGACCATAATATATAGCCCGAACTGTATGCACTTGGGTCCATTTGATTGCGATGAACATTTCTTTCTGATAGTCTTGTTCGGTCTTACGTGGTTCAGTAGAATGTTCTGGCGGCGTAGTTGGTTCATAGCTTTTCAAACGTTTGATAACAGCGCAAGGAGACGGTACACTAGAACGCAAACACACAGGACACCACGACCGCGGTTGGCAATCATTCATGTTCCTTTCTCGGTGCTCCTATATACGTTCGTATATTAGACATTACAACGGCCGAAGCAGCTATGCTAAACAGAAGCAAAACATAACGTCAGAAGCGCGTCGAGGTGGACTTACTGGAGGCAATATGGTGAGGGCGGCAAAAACATCCTTGTTGTCATTTGGGAACGTATGCTCCGCCTGAAGCTGTAGATAAAAAAAATAAGCATTAGCTGCTGAGAACAAGCCACTCCAAAAGAAATTTACTCGTATAATTACTAACTTTATAAAATCTTGATCTGGTGATATAAGGTTGGTATACTGGTATCTAGTCAAATGTCTCATTCGAAGCAGAACAGCTTTACATATTCGTGAGGACGTGTTTAAATGTTCGTCATTGTGACAGTCTATGTCTATTTGCATGTTTAAAAATGAATAGCGTATAAACTTGTCCGAATCCTTGCATCCTGTGGCTGCCCTGACCGAAATTGCCCTAACCAAAAGCTTTACTTGCTATAACGAAATCGTTTTCCCTGATTCAATTATCCCTATCTATCAAGCGTAATATTCCACTTTGGCACCGTTACGGCAATTGAGAGTACGTTGTCTTACAGATCAATGAACAATGAATTCCAGAGCTAGGTTGCCAAGAAGGATGTGGATAACCTAACCACTGTCGAGAGAAAATGCGACCAATGACGCTCTACTCCGGCATGTCCCTAAGGTCCTTCCATGTCTCAAACTGCAACTTTTAAACGTCTTGTTCTTCGGTGGACTAGACGGCCTTGTCACATTTTAAGGCATCTGCATATATGAATATTTTGTTGATACGGTTCGTGGTAAGGCTTCGTCAACGGTTAGACCAGAACAACCAATCTTCAATAACCCTTCTCCCTTTATTCCCTGAGGCAATCACTAACCTTCAGTTCACTTAAGCGTATCGCAAACCACGTCTAGCTAATCATTTTCATGCGTAATTATGTGCTCTGATATACCCCAGGCAGCACAGATGCTCGGGCAAATATTGTTTTTTTGTTGGCTTACGGAGGTCCAATGAAGGCCCTGTGATACCACTCATAAGCCAGCATTGGAAATTCCATCTGTTAAGGCCTCCAACAATGGCCCATCGTAACCATTCAATTTCCAATATTGGTTCTTCCATCCTGTAAAGAATGCAAATGTGGGTCATAGTTGCCACTCAGCATACATTATTGGTGCGTCCAGTGCACAAGGATGGTAATGATGGGTCAGTTTCTACATAGTCCTATCAATATTGGTTATGTAATGGCGGCAGGCTGTATATATTGTCCAATCAATCTCACTGCATAGCCAATGCTGGACTTCCAATGTTCTGTGTCGGACAATATTGTCCGCACACAAGAGTTGTAGCATCAATGTTGGTAACATTTGCAAGTACACATGATATATCGGGAGGCAGGTACACATGGTGGCAAGTACGCACGATTGTTTTCTTGTTTTAACAATATGAAGGGACCACTAGCTCGACTCGGTGCCGCAAATGAGTTCAGAAAGGTCATTGTGTATGTATTCAGTGCAGCAGGAAAAATTATCTCTATAATTTACGTAATTGTTTATTTGCGCAAGTTTTAGCTAAGTGTGTGAAGTAGACTAGAACTTGCACATTGGAAGTTGAGCAAACTACATCTATAACGCCATCATATGGTCCAAAATGCCCAGCAGCATGTTGCTTCCGAGCCCACGTGGCATAGCAGGTCACTTTATCTGTTGTCATTGCAATATTTCCAAAATAATAGAAGTAAGCTGTGTATACTGTCCAGACATTGTCTGGTTTCTCCAATACAGGACAGCCACTGCTGCTTGCGAGACAATATTGTCCAGACGTAAATACTGTCGCGCCTATGTTGTTCACATTGGGAAGTACATGACATATTAGAAGCAATTATCTCTTTTTCATTTGAAGCAACGTTAATATATATGTACGTACCGTGTGCGCTCGCATAATTAGCGCCCACGCGTAATTTCTGCACTCCCAACTTTATGTACGGTTTACGCAAAAATATTACTTGCACGCTCTCCCCGTGACACCCAGTGCCACGTGGCGCAGGCTAGTGCTGTCCTTTTTCAGTACTGAGTATTCGGTAGCCCACGCTTCGCCATAGCCGGTCGCATTTTGATTGTTTAATAGCGACATATTGGCGATTCCTATAAAACATATTCAACATAGTGTTTGCCGATTAACTGAGAACCGTGCCGCCACGATAATTTCGCCACGTGAATACGAGTCGCTCTTGATACTGGAGTTTAGAGATGCTGCTGACAGCATCAGTGACGACGATTCCGAGTCGCACATCCGCTAATGCTTGATTGTAGCCCACGAATGCATTTGGCTGTTAAGGTATGCGTTCTGTTGAGTGAAAGCTACATTCGTTTTTGTGATACATTTCATTTGACGCATCTCAGATCAGCACGCGTAAAGATTCCTTAAGCGATATTCCGAAAGTAATTGCGAAATTCTCATGTAATTTACGCACCTTTTGGAACTCCTAGATGCATGGAGAAAAAAGAAGACACGAGTTACGCGGTATGCGCGAGTAAGCACGGTATAAGTTATGCATGAGAAAATACGGTATATGCAAAACGTTGGAAAGTAAAGAAAAGCCTTTGTTATCTTTCTACCTCGAGCAGCGGGCACAGGAGCCCGCCGAACATGCAAGCCTACCACGGCAGGGGGGGCGGAAGGGGGGATGCGTGGGAGGCATTAATCCGTTTTGCTTCGCATACCTGTTTGACGTGTTTTCTTGCAGCGAGCTGGGGGTCATGCAGGCGAAGCAGCTTTCACTCTGCAGAGGTTTTTCGGGCGCACAGGTTGTGTCGCACGGGCATCGTGTATCTGCTGAAACTGGCGAGTTTACGAAGTCAGAACACCTGAGTAGTCTACGGACACGGAACTTGCGGCTGCAAACTTCTGCATAGTGAAAAAGTGGCAGCCCTGCGCTTCTTTGGACCGGACATTTTAAGTGAACTGAACAGATGAGCCTCGACGTGTTGCGACAGTTCTCAAGGTTTTCCTGAAAGCTTCGTACCGATTTTAGCCATACGTTTATTTTACTCATTGTGTATTCTGTTGTGCTCGCACCCTCATTTTGGCGTGTGCCGGGTTTATTATAGCATGTATTACTGCGTATTTTCTTTATATTTGTCTATTTGTAAATACACACGTGGTGGGCTTTGTTGTATACGTCGCGGCAGATGAAGTAATCGGCTCTAGCAAAGCTGTTTTGGTTCGTGTGACTTTCATGTTTGTGTTTTTGTCTTCCGTGAAACGCGTGTTTTCCCTGTGCTCTTTAACGGTCATTTCTTGTTCCTGGTTTTCGGTTCTTTCGAAGTCGTCGGTTTGTCCCCACATACCCTCCGTTCCGGATTCTGCATGCAGAAACATATCACCGTATCCTAACATTCACTTATGCTGTGTTACTTGAGGAAGCGTTAAATTTCTACAATTCAGCTGTTAACGTGGAATCATTTCAGGAACCTTTCAAGCTTCAGCTGCTCCACGTAAACACGTAAACCAAAACGTGTCGAAATTGTTTAGGCATATGTTTTCTTGTGCCTCTTGTTTTTGCTTATGATGCTTATGCATTTAGTTTTCTCGAGGCTGATTATATACAATGGACTTCAAACTTAGAGTGAATATTGATTTGTTGATTTTATCAGAACTTTCTTTTCAATCCCTTCTCATGTCTCTTATACTCACGGATAAAATGTGTCACAAAGAAGACATTTTGCTTATTTGTATGTGTGTATGTGTTCGAAAGATACGTTTCGCCATTAACATAAGAGTGGATAGACCATTTATGTCTGTTTTATGCTATCGTCATAACCACGAATCGTGAACATAACCAAATTCATTGCCCAAGCTGGCAATACATACATGCATACTAAGGACGAAATAAAGCTATTGTTACTCCCATAATTTACTAGATATTCTAGCTTTTTGCCTAGAGCCAGAAGCCTCGGAAAAACAAATTTAAGTGCATGCATGATAGCCAATAAAAAAGATCGGGAAAATATAGAATCAGCCAATAAAGGAGGCTGGCAAGAAACGCTGCCTCATCCAACGATGAATGCTGGCAAAAAATGATGGAGAGCCATCAATAAAGGCTGGAAAGAACGGTTAGAGCTTCCATTGTATATACAAGCTTACCAATATTGAAAATACAAACGATGGACAATGTTGGCCAAAGCCATTCTTTCCCAATTTTTCCAACGTTATACGACTGGTACCCAACATTGGACTAATCTAGTCAAAAGTGTAGCATGGGACCCGAAATCCAATGTAGTTCCAATATTGTATCCAATGTTTTCCAACGTTGCGCGAAGGTCGGTCCAATGTTGTTGTGCTGCCTGGGACATGTCAGCAAAAGAGCACTAACACCTATCCCCTTTGCTGTTTCAGAAGGCTTCAAATATTTCTCGTTCTGCAAGCCCTCATATCCACTTAAGCACACGGATGCCGCGACAATACGCTGTACTCGAGCACCTTCGGCTATGTCGGCAACTTCGGCAATATCGTGGCCTCCAGCCACGATAGCACCAACGGCTGCCCGGTGTGTCCTCAAACGGAAGTTGAAACACTGCCTCGTATCACGAATGCAGTACTTGCCAGACCACAGGCGAATAGACTGGACCGCAAAAAACGTTGAAGTCCCCATAAGGTGTAGCAAGGTTTTTGTAGTAAGCTCGAGTATCACGCGCACGATTCACCAAGCGACATATCACGTATTTCGCGGTGCGGCGAAAGACAGAGCGCTTTGCTGTGCAGCTTTCTAGAGACGGTGCGACACATTGTGGCACCGCTCCTGGTCGCACCTTACTTCGCGGCTTTCGGCGTCGAGTCCGTGCACGGTTAACCTCTGAAATGAGGTTTTCCGCAACGGACACTGTCATGTCTTCAAGGACACACGCACTTGGAAGTTTGCTGACCGGATACATAAAACTAGACGCAATCCGGTGATCCCACGATATCCGGAAGGCCGCAATAAGGTAATTCAGAAAAATCCATAGATTTCTAATTCTAGAATCGGCCGAACTGTAGTTGAGAATTAGTTTTTAATTCACGCACACTATGTCCAGCAAAGCAGATATTCATTAAAATTAATGCGGAGATCAATGAATCACCCTGCGCCGGCATGTTGTGGGTCAACTTGAGGCCGTAGGCTCATGCCTTCAAAACACAAAGCACACTGCTCACAGCATCGTCGTTCTCATGATTGTGACGCCCCTTAATAACGTGAGAAAATCATCCACATTTATAAACATTTTTGCGACGAATATTTTACAAGAATGGCATCCTCACGCTTGTCGAAGTTGGACAAATCAAGCTTCTTGAAATAGGTGAGGTGAGCGAAAGTAGACACACACAATTACTTTGCACAAAACTTTTGCTGTTTAAAAGAACAAGCACAGAAAAAAGCTAAGGCCCGCGCCTTTCCACAAGATTATGCATAGATGAACTCGAAGCGTTGTAAAAGGGAACAACCACAATGTTCTTTTTGTGATATCAAGGTGCACTTAAAAGCGGAGCATGCGGAATGAAATGAAGCAAATTTCCTACATCCATCGCAAAAGAAAGAAGCTCTCCGCCATTTTTCGTGTTCAGACAGAGTCGGAAAAACGGAATCCAAGTTGGTTGCTAGAAAATTATCATGACAAGCTGAAATATCCAGCTGTTGATGCATAAATATCTAATGATTATCTTGTCATCACTCCGTTTCCGAAGTAAAGGCACTGACAGGAATCGCACCTTGGTGTGTCTCAGCTGAAAAGAAGCTTGCCCTGTCCTTTTTCCCCCATAGACGCTCTTCCTAAGTTCATTTGTTTACACAATGCTAAGGCTTTTTTTCTGCTGTTGTGCACTGACACGCTTCGAGCGAAAAAAGTCCTTAGCTCTGCTGCACTGGCCTTTCCGTGTACAAAAGGTGCGGTAACACTGCAAACCTTCATTTTATCAGAAATAAGAAAGGCAAAATCATATTTGGAGAATGGGAAGATTCATTAACCATTTGTCAGACTACTACTACTACGGGAAACACAAAGCAAGCAAGCCACACCGTTAGATAATAGACCTCTAATCGTCTTATCAGTTAGGCAAGCGATGCTCCTAGCAAGGTGCGCCTTAGATATAGTGGTAGAGAACACTCTTTTCAGTGCTCTCGAGAAGCATAACCTTCGCTGCTGCGCTTTTTCCAATGCATTCAGTGAAGGCGTGTAGTTATCGCGAAGAACATTGAAATCCTTCGTAGCCTCATGGGCTCTGATGGCGAACGCAGCCTCCTGGTTGCAAAATCCAGACATTTGAGACGTCATGAAGACATGATGGCACAGCTGGAAGTGACACGCTTGGCGCCAAATGTGGGACTACATAACCTTGGTGATTCTTCAAACAGCAGGAGGCTGCTGTTGAGCACAAAGGCAGGCACGAGCACGACATGTAGTGATCCCAATGAGGTCGAACAAATTGTCCGAGGAACTGACTGCTAAATAAGTGGAAGAGCAGACCCAAAATGTACTAGCAAGCAGAAATATTAACGATAAACATTAAATGTTATTAAACCGCAAGGCCGTCTGCTTCTGCAGGGTTACGATACCGCAAGGCGTCTGCTTCTGCAGGGGTTTGGTGTGTCGCGACAACACGGACCCGCGCCAGCGGTGGGGGGAGTAGGTGGCTTAACCGTGCCCGCGGAAAGGGGGGTCCAGGGGATGAGCCGACATGGAGTTATTCGACCTTTATGATTCCCAGGGACAGGCGACACGCCTCTTTGGTCCGTACTTCACGTATAGGGCAGTCGCGTTTTCTTATCTTCCTCACTCTTGAACGTTCCTTTCCCTTTCTTACTCTTTAATATTTCCTGTATTCTCTTCCCTTCCATTTTCTTGGCAGCAATGGTGAACCGTGTGTGGATGCTGTACCTTGGATATATTTGGTTATAGTAACAACATACAGCTAGCGTTTGCAGGGCCCGTTCTTTGCAACTTTCTGGGCTTCATGGTGGGTGGTTGGTGCTGCTGTCGAATGAACTCGCTCACTTATGGCGAGTTATTTTCCGCCGTTCCTTATCGTCACCCACTCAAAAGATACGCATCTAAGATTTAACGAGTTCCCTGAGAAGACCGAAAAATGCATATTCACATGTAGAATTCTGAGAAGTCCGCTCGACGTGCGTCACGTTTTGCTATCGCCAAATCGTTGACAGAGAAACTGGGCCCAGACAACAAAATAACAAGAATGCCTATTGGTGACCTTATGCTTGAAATCCGACATCTACAGCAATATATCAAACAGACCAGTCAACAGAAATTCGGACAAACGCCTATATCAGCGACACCACACAGATCAGTAAATAGTTCCCGCGGAATCTGACACATAATTTCTTGAATAGACCGAAGCAGAGCTCATTGAAGGTTTGAACGAGCAAAACGCGACCAGCGTTCAGCCCATTAAACTGAGGCAGGGCCACCATAAAACCTTCACCCAACATTAAATAGTAACATCTGCGTCCAGTGAACTCCCACAGAATACTGAAACACGGTATATTAAGCTACCCTTGAGGCCCCATATTGATAATCCCAAACACTGTTTCGACTGTCAACATTTGTCCATAGCACGTAGAGATGCCGCAGAAAGCTGACTCGTGCAAAGTGTGGACTACAGGGGCAACCTTCAGACGGCTGCACTGAGCAGCCTCACTGTGGCAACTATAACGGCGCCCAGACCACCTACTCACGAACGTGCCTGAACTGAAGGATGCATATAGATATCATTGTTCTTTAGGTAAGGGAGAGCATATCTTTCAGGAAGGCCCATAGAAGGGTCATGCCTTCCACAGAACTTTCGCTGAGGCGGCGCGTCAGGTGGCACGACGCACCGGCCTCCACCACCAGCCCGGACAGCCCGCAGCGAGTTTCGGCTGTGGCATCGGCTCCAATGGTGGGAGCAGCCAAGGCCGCCCTGCCACCTGTAAGCGCTGCTACAATGGCGCCCTCTACCAGTTCTCGCAGCAGCCATAAGAGCTTAGAGTTCAAGGAGGTCCAGTCAACCTCCGCACAGGTGGGGGCAAAGTCTATGTACACTGGGACGAAGCCACCAAGTAAACATCGCTCATTACAATGTGTGTCCAGTGCCCCGGAAGAGGCGATGGACACTACCACTTGTGGGACGGCGCGTGGGACGGCGCATAGAACGCGTACGGTACTCGAACCTGCCAAAAAGGACAAAACTTCGATAACGGGGCATGAAAAGATCAATGCAACCGATCATCACACAGCGCCACTTATTTCATCAACATGAACAAAATAATACAGTGGAATGTCATGGGACTTCTACAGAATTTAGATGCCATGCAAGAATTTAGAAATGAGTGCAGGCTCAAGGTGCCGTGTGTCCAAGGAACACGCTTGAACTCCTCAAATAACTTTCTTCGTCAGAATACAGTCTTTGTAAAAGACCGCGAGGGTGCCTGGGCATCATCTGACGGTGTGGCCATCATCAGGACGGAAGTGTAGCATGTCAGTACCTACCACTCCGAAGTACACGTGATGCGGTTGCCGTTCGTGCTGTGTTGTAAATAAACTGGTAACCATATGCTGGCTCTACATATCGCCATATAGTCACCTGACTAATAAGGTATTGCAATCCTTAAGAGATGAGTTCCCTGTGCCTTCCTTATGTTAGGTGACCTTAATGCACACAGCAGCCTGTGGGCGACACTTGCATCAATGTGTGGGGCCGTATTCTTCAACATCTCTTTTCACCTGATGCGTATCTCCGGGAGAAAAAGGAACCCACCTACTAGCGTCTCGCAAACACAGTATATTCATGCATTGATGTCAGCATACATAACCCGTCCATTTTTTCTGAATTCAAATAAGAAGCTATGATCAATCCTTATGGAAGCAACCCCTTTGCAATTATACTGATTATGTTCAAACAAGTAGAATCACCTCAACAGCCTCTCGGTAGGAAGTAGACAACAGATTGGGTGAAATTCTAAACTATTACTACTAGAGTTTCATCATCTGTCTTGTGTTTCATAGCAGTTGACACTGCTGTGGGACATTTTACTGCTTTTTTCATGACGCCGCCTCAAACTGCATTTTTCAAGCAAATAGACTCCCAAGCAAAGGCCGCGTCTAGTGATGGAATGAGGACATCGAAACACTCGGAATAAACAAAACACAGAGGTTTTACACGATTCACCGACCGCAGAGAATCTCATAAACTTAAAAACGCAAATTCCCTGGACAGGAGGACCCATAAGCAGGCCAGGAGAGAGAGTTGGCACAAATTTTTATTTTATTTTTATTTTATTTACAGAAATACTGCAGGCCACATGGCCCAAGCAGGTGTAGGATACAAAACATAAAAGTGTTGAACAATAAAGGGATAAAAACAGGATACAGTAGGAGCAGAATCTAAAAAAGTAAATAATGGAATAAATACAGCAAAAAGGCAGTTCAACTGAATTAGTGTGTGTACAAAACAGTCAAAGAAATATCAAGTGAACGAAATAGAACCAGTTTCACTGCTTAAGGTAGGCTAGGAGGAGGTACACGACTGTGTAATGGCCAACAGTTTGTCAGGTGGCAGGCTATTCCAATCGGTAATTGTTTGGGGAAAGAAAGAGAATTTAAATACACTTGTTCTAGCAAAAAAGGGGGTTATAGAGAGTGGATGAGTATGACGAGTGCGCCGGGTTCTAAGTGGAGATAAGTAAAGTGTTGGGTCGAGCCCGAGCCTCTGACTAAGCAAAGAAAACAAAAACTTCAAACGCTGATCTTTGCGCCGGGACTGCAATGAAAGAAACTGATTAGGTTCCATAACTGACGTAACTGAAAGCTGGTGGCCACATAAAGCAAAAATGAATCGCACAGTCTTTCGCAGGATTTTTTCAAGCGCGTTTATGTTGACATTGGTGTACGGGTCCCATATGATACAACCGTATTCAAGATATGGCCGGATGATGTGCTCATAAACGAGACGCTTGACATGTGATGGTGAATCTTTAAGCTTGTGACGTAAAAAGCAAAGCTTACGAAGAGGAGCAGAACATATGTTAGCAATATGGGTGTTCCACCTTAGGGTATTTGTAAGCATGATGCCAAGGTACTTATACTCAGAGACATCAGTTACGCATCGAGAACCTATGGAATAAGAAAATTTGAGGGGGCAATGCCTTTTTGTGATACGAAGAAGTACAGTCTTATCACAGTTAAGCTCCATGCCCCATTCATTACACCAATTAAGGATATTACTGAAGGCTACGTTCAGAGCGAGTTGATCGTCGATGAAATGTACATCGTTAAATCATACGCAATCGTCTGCAAATAAACCTATTTTTATTGGTTCTTTAATAACTCAGGCTAAATCGTTTATGTAAATGAGGAACAAGAGTGGCCCCAGGACACTGCCCTGGGGCACCCCTGAAGATACTGGAAGAGTGCCTGATGTTTTCCCATTTATTTCGACATATTGTGTACGATTGTTTAAGTAAGCGGAAACCCAGGAAATAAGAAATTCCGGAAGGCCTATCATGTAGAGACTTTGAATTAATTTATCATGAGGAACGCGGTCCAAGGCTTTACTAAAGTCTAAAAATATTTTATTTATTTATTTATTTATTTTGTACAATACTGCAGACCAAGCAGGAGAGGGTGTACATAAAGAGCCACACAAAAGGGAAAAAATCAAACATTACTACTTAGCATGGGTGATGTCGATGGTAATGAATTCCACTCTGTAATTGTTCGCGGGAAGAATGAATATTTATACAAGTTAGTTCTTGCGAATACAGGCTCGATGCACTATGCTTGTGCCGTGAGGCTCGACTGATGTGCTTCTTCAAGTAGCCGTCAGTTTTTATTCCGAACTTACCAAAATAAACAGAAGCCAAAAACTTCAAACATGCCTCTTTTCTCCTTTCAGATAGTGGCTGTAATTCGGCCAACTGTAACATAGCCGAAGGTGAATCAAGACGTCTGACACGTTTGTAAACATAGCGGACAGCTAACCTTTGAATTTTTTCGAGTTTTTCTATGTTTACCTGGGTGTAAGGATCCCAAACAGCACTGCCGTATTCCAAGCAGGGTCTAATCATTGTTTTGTATGTCATCAATCTGGGGGAAGGAGGGGCTTCGCCCAACTTATGATTCAGAAGGCCTAATTTTTTTCGGGCTGTGGAGCTTATGTTATTTATATGGGTCGACCAGTTAAGAGTGGAAGTTAATGTTATTCCTAAATATTTGCATGCCTGAACTTCTTCAAGGGGTTATTTTCTATATGATACGTAAAAGGAAGTTTGTTGCATATGTTAGTGATGCTCATGTGCACAGTTTTCTGCAGGTTAATTACCATTTCCCATTTATTGCACCATTCTGCCAATTTATTTAAAGTGCCATTCAGGGTGATCTGGTCAGATACAGAATTTACAGGCGTAAAAATGTCAACCTGACCACCAGTATCGAGAACTGAGGCTAACAAATGAAGAACAGAAGCCAGCTGAGTGACGGTGGAAAAACCTTTTCTAAAACCGTGTTTGTGCGGTGATAGTGTCTTATTATCGTCTAAAAATTTTGTTATGCAGGTGGCCACAATATGCTCAACGAGCTTACAACACGAGGAAATTATAGAAATAGGGCGGTAATTTAGGACTGATAACGGATCTCCCTTTTTTAATATAGCAACCACACGTGCTGTTCTACAGTCATGAGGAATGAAAGAGGTTTTAATAAAAATCAGGCCAGCAAAGCGAGTTGGCACAAATTTATCTGTAGCATCAACTCATAAAGATGAAGGTACATTCTGGAACAGGATAGAGGCGGACCAACACACTCACTACCCTTGGTAAATAGACAGCGAGACACCCTTCAAGGCCAAGTCAACCGTTTCAGTGCACATCAGAAAATCAGCACATCATAAGCAAATATTTAAAAAATTCAAAACAGTAAAAGGACAGAAAAAAACACGGAAACGAGGCTTACAATGAACCTTTCCCTGTAGCTGAGCTGCATACTTCACTTCGCTGCTGCAACAAATCTGCCCAAGACCCTGACCGCATAACATATGAAATGCGCGAGCACCTGCACCCCCCCCGCACCGAAAAAAGGAAACTATTCTTTCCCGTTATAATGCCATATGGCCTTCTGGTGACATCCCCTCTACCTGGAAAGAAGACTTTGTAATACTGATCCTGAAAAAGCAAAGGACCCATCCTTTCTTCCCAGCTACAGGCCCATAGCGCTAAGCCTTCGCACACGTAAGGTGTCCGAAACGATCATAAATCGCCGACTACTACATTTCATAGAGTGTAACAAACTGCTCGATCCTTATCAGTGCTGGTTTCAGGAGTTTCGATCCACCACTGACTACTTGATACGTGTCGAAGCCGTGAACCGTGAAGCTTTTGTGCACAAGCAGCTCTTTCTGTCCATATTTCTATACTTGAAGATGACCTACGATAAGACATGGCGGTTTCGAATACTGAAAGACCTGTCACAATTGAGCACATGTGGTAAAATTTTAATCGTGCCAACAGTCATTTATCCAACCGCACATTCCGTGTTAGAGTGGCCAATGCTCTTTGTGATGTCTGATATTTCATTAAAAACTTACACGGTACATCGAGATGTAGTTCTGTATTATAATTTTATTATATCGGCTGTACGTTGATGCTTTATGAGATTGTAAATGTTATGGCTCATTTCTTATTTTAGTTATGCAGAATGGCATGTCACGATTTCGTCGTATACTGCTAGTTTATGTAAGAAATGATTTTTTTTGCATTTGTGCCACATTTGTACCCCACGGCCATAATAGCGCAATCGGCCGACAGCACCTGCAAATGAATAAATAAAACAATAAAAATGATCCCGACAATTTGTACAGAAAACCGGTGCACCACAGAGTGGGGTGCATAGCTGCACACAATTTATCATAAAAACGAATTCGCTGCGCCTCCCCATTCAATAAATCATGTATTATTTCACATATGTAGACCATGTACAAAAAGGATTTAAACCGTACAATTTTTCAACATGTCAGAGACAAGACGAGCTTGTTCTGAACAAAATGTCCAAGTGGACCAGTGTAAACGGTTTCAGCCCAGACCCATATAAGAGCATCTCCGTACTTTTCCCTACAAAGAGAGGCCTTCATGATGAACCAGATATTCGGCTAAACGGTCAGTTTTCCCGTGAATACGAAACTCAAATTTCTAAGGGTGATTGTGGACACAAAACGAATATTTGTGCGACATATAAAATATCTGGGAGAGAAGTGCACGAAAAGTAAAAACATTTAAAGGCGTAAAGCACTACGGTGGCACTTTTAATGTTACCGGCCTGACGAAGACATTCCCTGTTCTCTATCGTTTGTAGTGATATGTTCATCAATTTAAGCCTCCATCTCACCCTGAGCTTCTCTACTACAAGGGATAGTGAGACAGCTTGTCTACTGAACCTGAATAAGAGCCTTATAGGATCGCTCTAGATTACGTGGCCATAATTTATCAGTATTCGACACCCAGCCCCTTGAAGATGCCTGCCCAGTGCCTCTATGTGTGCTTTCAGGGCAAGCCCCATAAGAAGGCTGTACGCTGAATCTCAGGTGCTTCAACTGCAGACATCACACTCTTCGCTTTTATATTTCCTGAAAGTGAATGGCAACACTGAACATCCACACACACTACTTTCAATAATTTGATCAGCAATCAAACATTCGAGAGCCGAGTTTTATTCACTGGGCTCCAGTTGCAGCGCACCAGAGAACATCTCCGTCTGGCCCCCGCTCCACTGGTGCCCCCCACACAGGAACATCAAGCCGACGTGGGCCCCGCAGAGCCACAACTGCGCAGAAGCGAACGTAACCGCCGGTCACCTCGAAGATACCCAATGCCGGAACATTAGCTTTTTTTGTTTAATAAAAAGGGAGATGTGACGTAATGCACAGTCATGCACACGCGCGCTTGGTTGGCGGCAACGCCCCTGTGATAGGATGTATATATAAGAGCGCGTTTTCATTCAATAAAGATCCCTTTGACGCACTCGACCCCGTGCAAGCCACAACCTTAATGCACACAGCAGCCTGTGGGCGACACTTGCATCAATGTGTGGGGCCGTATTCTTCAACATCTCTTTTCACCTGATGCGTATCTCCGGGAGAAAAAGGAACCCACCTACTAGCGTCTCGCAAACACAGCATATTCATGCATTGATGTCAGCATACATTACCCGTCCATTTTTTCTGAATTCAAATAAGAAGCTATGATCAATCCTTATGGAAGCAACCCCTTTGCAATTATACTGATAATGTTCAAACAAGTAGAATCACCTCAACAGCCTTCTCGGTAGGAAGTAGACAACAGATTGGGAGAAATTCTAAACTACTACTACTAGAGTTTCATCATCTGACTTGTGTTTCATAGCAGTTGACTCTGCTGTGGGACATTTTACTGCTTTTTTCATGACGCCGCCTCAAACTGCATTTTTCAAGCAAATAGACTCCCAAGCAAACGCCGCGTCGCGTGATGGAATGAGGACATCGAAACACTCGGAATAAACAAAACACAGAGGTTTTACACGATTCACCGACCGCAGAGATTCTCATAAACTTAAAAACGCAAATTCCCTGGACAGGAGGACCCACAAACAGGCCAGGAGAGAGAGTTGGCACAAATTTTTATTTTATTATTATTTTATTTACAGAAATACTGCAGGCCACATGGCCCGAGCAGGTGTAGGATACAAAACATAAAAGTGTTGAACAATAAAGGAATAAAAACAGGATACAGTAGGAGCAGAATCTAAAGTAAATAATGGAATAAATACGGCAAAAAGGCACCCAAGCAAAATTGGCCGACCATCGCGTTTTGGCCAGTGTTGGTCCTCGCTCGGCTACAGGTTCTGTGCCGACTCAGTTGCCGTAAGTGTTCGGGTAGTACACGGGCGGGCATAGGCTGCCGACCACATCGGCGCTAGCTTGGCCATCGACGGCGGCACGAGGTAGCTGGAGACTGTAGCGCCGAGCGCGCGCTTTTGTGCTGGCCAGAGGGCTCGTTTGTGCGTCGGCCAAACGTGCTTGACCGAGTGCGGTGGTGGAGTGCCTTTTATTTCCATTTCACAGCCATCGCAGTTTTTCTTTTCGCCTTGCCTGCAGAGGGCAAGGGCGCCGGAATGCGATCATGTTTTGGCTCGAGTAGCAGCAGCCTCTCAGCTACGAAATTCTTGAGAAGATCTCCGTATACCCAGAGTAACATAGACCACAGGAGTGACTATCTTAGGTTCTTTATATAGATCACACGAATTAAAATCATTGGTTCCTTAAACAAACAGTCAACAAGTACTGAGCCTTAAAGATTCCACTAGAATATTGTAGCACCGAGCACTGCTTTTCGCAAGAAAAGTAATGTCGGTGCGAAGCACGCAAGAAACACTACGCCAGGTCTATCACCCTAAGAATGCTTCGGCGCGAACTATTTTAGAAACAGGCAGCCTCCTTCATTTGGGGATCTGTAGCGACCCTCAGACATTACTGATAAATACGCCCTTTGTCCTGTTTTTCACTACTGCAGGGTGCAAGTACCGACGAGTTGAAGAGAACAAAACACGACCGCCGTTGCTCAGTAGGTGAATTCTTCGTGTGAGCCGAGGCGGTCGTGCACAGGTACAATTTAGACTATGACGAAGTCTCGCACTGGTAAAAAAACACTACAGCAAATGCATTTTTCATTGTCATTATATTGTACCAACCCCTCAAACGACCAGAAACCTGTAGCGACTATGAATTCAAAGCACAGTAATTGTCTCGGACTGCGGTCCAAAACAACAACAAGCAGTCGGCTTCACCCCCGGCGTCGCTCATAATGCGCGTGGTTCCACAGAGACACGGAGAGCAGAAGTAGCGTGCTTTTTTCTTCCTTTTTTTTCAGTAGACGCCCCACTGCTCACCCCACCCCGCTGCGTCAAACCACAAATCTTCGCCCCTCGTTCGCACTGATACACGGCTTCGCTCAGTGTCGTTTCCGGTCGTTTCGCGCACGGCGTTTTTTTTTACCCTTGGTGTGTGCGTGCATGTGTGTGGGCGTGTGCGTGTCCTTCGGAAGCTGCTGGGGACGGGCGATTTGTGGAAAAGTCTTTATTCCAGTCTTGCGAGCGCCTCGTGTTGTGTCTTCTGAGGGCTCCTGGCAAGAAGCTGCAAGCGCGGTGCACACACTCGCAAAGTGGTTTTGAAGAGGAAAACGCTAACTCTGCAACCCTTGAAGAGAGAAAGGCTCGACGACACCCCATAGTGCGGTCTGCGACAACTTCGACCACCTGGACGTTGACGTCGCACACTCGAGGATTTGTAGCGTATCGCCTCGATCGAACGTTCCTCTTTATGCACTCGCTTGGCTTGCCGTTCGACTTGAGGATCTCAAAAGTTTTTCTAGGTAAGTAGGATGTTCCCCGTCATGTTTATTCTTTGGCACGTATTTTTGTCACAGCGTGCATCACCGCCTTTACGGCGCGTGTCAGTTACATTCATGTGTGGTGATGGAAAAATGTAAGGTGAGCGTCGCTGGTGCCGCGTAACAGCATTGAAGCCACAAGTGTCGGCCCAACGCGTTGTAATGCGGCGATGTTACGGCAGCGCAGACGCAAAAATTTACTAAGGCTCTCAGAGGTCATGTGACACGACCTAATTACCGAAAAAAGGAATCGCAAGGACCAACTCTCTAGTTAAGACTGTCTGTGTGAATTTGCTTCCTCCGTAAGCGCATGTCTTCAGGCTGCTTTTGTTGCTTATGCTCATGCGTATCGCATTCTTGCTCCACCACTTACAATAAACGAACACCAAATATTTTACTCTGTTCACATAATTATTTCCATTTGTTTGATGGTAAGTGATTATGAAACCAAGAAAAAAAAAGGATGACCATTACTTTTTCTTACATTTCGTGCCGTTGCGTTTTAATACGGGCAGGACGGCGTGTGTTGTTTGTTTTCTTCTCTTAAACCTTATTTTGTGGCTATTTAGGAAGTTTCATCATCATCATCACCATCACCAGCCTGTTTAGGTCCATTGCAGGACGAAGGCCTCTCCCAACGATTTCCAATCCACCCTAACCTCAGCGACTTGGTTCCACTTTATGCCCACAAACTTTTTAATTTCATCGCTCCATCTAACCTTTTGCCTGCCTCTGTTGCGTTTTCCCTATCTTAGTATCCATTCCGCCGCTCTTACAGTCCATCTGTTATCTTTCCTCCTCATGACATGTCCTGCCCAGGTCCACTTCGTTCTTTTAATTCATATAATAATATCGGCTACTCAGGATTTTCTTCTGGTTTCCGTCTGGTACTATATTTAATGGCGCTGTGTGGTCTAGCTGAAGCCGAAATTTGAAGGTAGCATAGCTGTTCCCACATTTTTCTCTCTATTTATTTTTTTTTTGTTCTCAAGGAATTGTAAACGTTTCGGAAATTGTGAAAACCGCTTATGCAGCAACCTTGAAGAGTTATGAAGCGTAGTAAATTTTGCCCGTGCTTACTTTTGCTGCATGTACTTGCAAAAATAAAAGCTAGATTTGTTGCGCCAACGGGCGGCGCATTTCGACGATACCAGCTTGACGAACCGCAAGAAAGAAATAAACGAATTCATTTCGGATTCTGATTCAAGCACGTTCCATTTCGCTCCGGCTAAATTCCAGTTCGCACAAATAAAAATCTATGACGGTCCGTGAACCTGTTCTCAACAATGAACTAGCTCACGAACCATTTCGGCAAGGTAAATCAACACATTCCACACTTCTCGCTTAATTATGCTAACTCAAACACTCCTGACAGCACTGCTCAAACGCCTATACAGCCTGCACTCATAAGTTTTCCACTACTCGTGTTTTGATGTCTTCACTTAATGTTTTTAATCATTTGGTGTGGAGAGCTAATGGGCCAACCGCAAGCTTTATAAGGATGCGGGAGAAAGTCGCCGTCGACAGATTGGAAACAGACATCCGTGTATTTATATAAACTAATTTGAGTGGATATAGCTACAACTGATATGCCCAAGAACGAGACCGTGAATAAGTCGAAAAAGAAGTACAAGCGCTGAGTATACAAATATTTTAGACAATTGCTTAGTCCGAAAAATCCTTGTGACCTCCAGCCGATTCTACGTCCACCACTCGACGTCGAATTTGCCCTGTCGTACGCGAGATGGTTCTATTTTATGGCTGCGCGCACTTCCTTATTTCATCAACGCTCACAAACAGGCAACGCAGAATGTACTAACAGAGTACAATAACTGATTCGTAATCAAAGTCCCATCTCAACCTAATAAATCGGAACAGACAATAATACTTTGAAACGAGTGTCAAATTGATGATCGCAAACAGTCGAGATTGTCAACATACTTCCTCTAGGCCTACAAAGCGCAGCCCAAGGGACTGTCGGAGCCAGTACCCGGAGCGTCGGAGAGGAGACTCGCTCCTTTCCAGCCGTTTCGTGGCCAGCTTGTGGAAGATATTCGATATCCGCTTCGGCACGGCGAGCGCGGTGCGCATTCATCACGGTGTGCGTTCAAGAGGGAACTCCTTAGTTTCGGCGGCTGCGTTTGTTCGCCTTCACTGACACTTTCGAGCAAGAGAGCCCGGACCCCGCTGCCACACGTGCTAACGATTCGCATACCATGCTTAACTTTGGAGGCATAGTCGACTCCGTGACCTTGAGGCGGCGGGGTCCGCCCAAGAAGTAACACATGGTCTTTCGAACACACGGCCTCCGGTTCGGGAAAGCAAAGGGGGCGCTTGCCCCCCTCAAGCCGCACCGTCGTCCACAGAACTGTTATTATTATATGGCTCTTTTTGCTTATTTTGTTATTCATTGTTTGCTGCATGAAAAAGTGCTTGTCATGCGCCTTTATCATGTGGTTAGTCGTGCCGTTCTCATTTCCTCGTCAGAAAACTGCCTGTATTCGTATCTTGAACATGTGTTTACGCTTTTTGTTTACATGTATTTTCGTTGCAGTTTCCGAAGGAGCAGCTTCCCGGAGGAGTCGACTACCGTATGCAAGGTCGTTAAAACGTGGCTCATTGGTGCATGTTACAGGGACGGGTGGCCGCAACAGAAGACGTCTATGATTCAAAGCCGTTCGTTATGATTGATGTTAAAAATAAATACATTGTTGAAAAAATAATTGTTTCCGCTTGGTTTTAACTGGTCGATGCCGCTGAACGTGTTTCTTAGGGCAGCAGCAGCATTTACCAGGTTTATGGCCGCAATGTGCGCGGCAAGTACAAGTGGGCCCTGTTATTTACTTTTGACAGCGCAATTAAAATTGCTTGTTGGAAGAACATTTTAATTATTCTTTTTCTCATCATTTGAAGCATTAATAAGCAAAATGTTTTTCTAGTCCCTGGCGTTTGCTTCAAGCGCTGAGTGAATTTGAGTCGGAGCAGATAAACTGTTCCTTATTTCAATAAATAGCTCAAAATAATATACGTTTATATGAATTTAATTTACCATGTTTAGCGGTGAATAATCCCAGAAGCGCAGTGGCCGTGCTACTGCCACCGTCGGCAAGTGCTCGGGCCGCGCGTGTGGCCCGAGGCTGGCCCTCACAAGGACAGCCGGAAACCATGACGTCGGCTCGAAACCGTTGGGCGACCAGTTGCCGACGGTCGGCAAACAGCCCGGCCACTTGCAAAAAACGAGATCGGGCCCAACTATCTTGCCGACGTCGGGCCGGCTAGTTTTTGAATGGCGACTGACATCGGCCCTACCTACTGCCGAGTTCATTTTTTCGCTCGGGCAGTTCAACTGAATTAGTGTGTGTACAAAACAGTGAAACAAATATCAAGTGAATGAAATAGAACCAGTTCCACTGCTTAAGGTAGGCTAGGAGGAGGTACACGACTGTGTAATGGCCAACAGTTCGTCAGGTGGCAGGCTATTCCAATCTGCAATTGTTTGGGGAAAGAAAGAGAATTTAAATACACTTGTTCTAGCAAAAAAGGGGGTTATAGAGAGTGGATGAGTATGACGAGTGCGCCGGGTTCCAAGTGGAGATAAGTAAAGTGCTGGGTCCAGCCCGAGCCTCTGACTAAGCAAAGAAAACAAAAACTTCAAACGCTGATCTTTGCGCCGGGACTGCAATGAAAGAAGCTGATTAGATTCCATAACTGACGTAACTGAAAGCTGGTGGCCATATAAAGCAAAAATGAATCGCACAGTCTTTCGCAGGATTTTTTCAAGCGCGTTTATGTTGACATTGGTGTACGGGTCCCATATGATACAACCGTATTCAAGCTTTGGCCGGATGATGTGCTCATAAACGAGATGCTTAACATGTGATGGTGAATCTTTAAGCTTGTGACGTAAAATACAAAGCTTACGAAGAGAAGCAGAACATATGTTAGCAATATGGGTGTTCCACCTTAGGGTATTTGTAAGCATGATGCCAAGGTACTTATACTCAGAGACATCAGTTACGCATCGAGAACCTATGGAATAAGAAAATTTGAGGGGGCAATGTCTTTTTGTGATACGAAGAAGTACAGTCTTATCACAGTTAAGCTCCATGCCCCATTCATTACACCAATTAAGGATATTACTGAAGGCTACGTTCAGAGCGAGTTGATCGTCGATGAAATGGACATCGTTAAATCATACGCAATCGTCTGCAAATAAACCTATTTTTATTGGTTCTTTAATAACTGAGGCTAAATCGTTTATGTAAATGAGGAACAAGAGTGGCCCAGGACACTGCCCTGGGGCACCCCTGAAGATACTGGAAGAGTGCCTGATGTTTTCCCATTTATTTCGACATATTGTTTACGATTGTTTAAGTAAGCGGAAACCCCGGAAATAAGAAATTCCGGAAGGCCTATCATGTGGAGACTTTGAATTAATTTATCATGAGGAACGCGGTCCAAGGCTTTACTAAAGTCTAAAAATATTTTATTTTATTTATTTATTTATTTATTTTGTACAATACTGCAGACCAAGCAGGAGAGGGTGTACATAAAGAGCCACACAAAAGGGAAAAAATCAAACATTACTACTTAGCATGGGTGATGTCGATGGTAATGAATTCCACTCTGTAATTGTTCGCGGGAAGAATGAATATTTATACAAGTTAGTTCTTGCGAATACAGGCTCGATGCACTATGCTTGTGCCGTGAGGCTCGACTGATGTGCTTCTTCAAGTAGCCGTCAGTTTTTATTCCGAACTTACCAAAATAAACAGAAGCCAAAAACTTCAAACATGCCTCTTTTCTCCTTTCAGATAGTGGCTGTAATTCGGCCAACTGTAACATAGCCGAAGGTGAATCAAGACGTCTGACACGTTTGTAAACATAGCGGACAGCTAACCTTTGAATTTTTTCGAGTTTTTCTATGTTTACCTGGGTGTAAGGATCCCAAACAGCACTGCCGTATTCCAAGCAGGGTCTAATCATTGTTTTGTATGTCATCAATCTGGGGGAAGGAGGGGCTTCGCCCAACTTATGATTCAGAAGGCCTAATTTTTTTCGGGCTGTGGAGCTTATGTTATTTATATGGGTCGACCAGTTAAGAGTGGAAGTTAATGTTATTCCTAAATATTTGCATGCCTGAACTTCTTCAAGGGGTTATTTTCTATATGATACGTAAAAGGAAGTTTGTTGCATATGTTAGTGATGCTCATGTGCACAGTTTTCTGCAGGTTAATTACCATTTCCCATTTATTGCACCATTCTGCCAATTTATTTAAAGTGCCATTCAGGGTGATCTGGTCAGATACAGAATTTACAGGCGTAAAAATGTCAACCTGACCACCAGTATCGAGAACTGAGGCTAACAAATGAAGAACAGAAGCCAGCTGAGTGACGGTGGAAAAACCTTTTCTAAAACCGTGTTTGTGCGGTGATAGTGTCTTATTATCGTCTAAAAATTTTGTTATGCAGGTGGCCACAATATGCTCAACGAGCTTACAACACGAGGAAATTATAGAAATAGGGCGGTAATTTAGGACTGATAACGGATCTCCCTTTTTTAATATAGCAACCACACGTGCTGTTCTACAGTCATGAGGAATGAAAGAGGTTTTAATAAAAATCAGGCCAGCAAAGCGAGTTGGCACAAATTTATCTGTAGCATCAACTCATAAAGATGAAGGTACATTCTGGAACAGGATAGAGGCGGACCAACACACTCACTACCCTTGGTAAATAGACAGCGAGACACCCTTCAAGGCCAAGTCAACCGTTTCAGTGCACATCAGAAAATCAGCACATCATAAGCAAATATTTAAAAATTCAAAACAGTAAAAGGACAGAAAAAAACACGGAAACGAGGCTTACAATGAACCTTTCCCTGTAGCTGAGCTGCATACTTCACTTCGCTGCTGCAACAAATCTGCCCAAGACCCTGACCGCATAACATATGAAATGCGCGAGCACCTGCACACCCCCCCCCCCCCCGCACCGAAAAAAGGAAACTATTCTTTCCCGTTATAATGCCATATGGCCTTCTGGTGACATCCCCTCTACCTGGAAAGAAGACTTTGTAATACTGATCCTGAAAAAGCAAAGGACCCATCCTTTCTTCCCAGCTACAGGCCCATAGCGCTAAGCCTTCGCACACGTAAGGTGTCCGAAACGATCATAAATCGCCGACTACTACATTTCATAGAGTGTAACAAACTGCTCGATCCTTATCAGTGCTGGTTTCAGGAGTTTCGATCCACCACTGACTACTTGATACGTGTCGAAGCCGTGAACCGTGAAGCTTTTGTGCACAAGCAGCTCTTTCTGTCCATATTTCTATACTTGAAGATGACCTACGATAAGACATGGCGGTTTCGAATACTGAAAGACCTGTCACAATTGAGCACATGTGGTAAAATTTTAATCGTGCCAACAGTCATTTATCCAACCGCACATTCCGTGTTAGAGTGGCCAATGCTCTTTGTGATGTCTGATATTTCATTAAAAACTTACACGGTACATCGAGATGTAGTTCTGTATTATAATTTTTATTATATCGGCTGTACGTTGATGCTTTATGAGATTGTAAATGTTATGGCTCATTTCTTATTTTAGTTATGCAGAATGGCATGTCACGATTTCGTCGTATACTGCTAGTTTATGTAAGAAATGATTTTTTTTGCATTTGTGCCACATTTGTACCCCACGGCCATAATAGCGCAATCGGCCGACAGCACCTGCAAATGAATAAATAAAACAATAAAAATGATCCCGACAATTTGTACAGAAAACCGGTGCACCACAGAGTGGGGTGCATAGCTGCACACAATTTATCATAAAAACGAATTCGCTGCGCCTCCCCATTCAATAAATCATGTATTATTTCACATATGTAGACCATGTACAAAAAGGATTTAAACCGTACAATTTTTCAACATGTCAGAGACAAGACGAGCTTGTTCTGAACAAAATGTCCAAGTGGACCAGTGTAAACGGTTTCAGCCCAGACCCATATAAGAGCATCTCCGTACTTTTCCCTACAAAGAGAGGCCTTCATGATGAACCAGATATTCGGCTAAACGGTCAGTTTTCCCGTGAATACGAAACTCAAATTTCTAAGGGTGATTGTGGACACAAAACGAATATTTGTGCGACATATAAAATATCTGGGAGAGAAGTGCACGAAAAGTAAAAACATTTAAAGGCGTAAAGCACTACGGTGGCACTTTTAATGTTACCGGCCTGACGAAGACATTCCCTGTTCTCTATCGTTTGTAGTGATATGTTCATCAATTTAAGCCTCCATCTCACCCTGAGCTTCTCTACTACAAGGGATAGTGAGACAGCTTGTCTACTGAACCTGAATAAGAGCCTTATAGGATCGCTCTAGATTACGTGGCCATAATTTATCAGTATTCGACACCCAGCCCCTTGAAGATGCCTGCCCAGTGCCTCTATGTGTGCTTTCAGGACAAGCCCCATAAGAAGGCTGTACGCTGAATCTCAGGTGCTTCAACTGCAGACATCACACTCTTCGCTTTTATATTTCCTGAAAGTGAATGGCAACACTGAACATCCCACACACACTACTTTCAATAATTTGATCAGCAATCAAACATTCGAGAGCCGAGTTTTATTCACTGCGACTGTCTTGCTGCAGAGATGGGTCTGTCATTTCAGAAACTTATGCGTTCATGCGTACAGCTCCTGCTGTAGCAGTGGCAGCGTATAGAGTGACATGTCCTTCGTAAATGAGGCAAAACATGTTGCCGTGTCAGATGTCCGTATGCTCTTGCTGGAGTTGCTAGTGCGAATATTCTTGCTCGCAATTTTTTAGAGATGCTTTGAAGTCTCATGCTGGTGTGTCTTAAGCGGCGATCGCGCTATCCTTTTCAGCTGCGAGAGTCCCACATCCATAAACAAGTATCTTGATACAGGATACCTATGCAGTCCTGGTTTCCATTAAACACATCAGCAAAACATATCTAAGGCAGTCATTTATAGAGATTCCTTGAGTGTAGCGAAATCATTGTCAGTGAAATCCTGAGCTGATTTGGAAACCCTGCGGTTATGGCCCTGTATTGAATGTTGTGCAGGTCAAATGCACCCGCGCGAGGGGCAGTGTTGTGCTTAGTCCCAGGGCACCGTGAAGTAGAAGGAAATAAGTTGGCCGACGAGCAAGCCATATTGATACATGGAGACGCTATTACTTCAGCCATAGCTGTCCCCGCAACGGATCTAAAGCCCTTTTCTAGAAAACTGTCAAGGCCTACTAGCTACTTCTTCGGGACACATGATCGAACAATAAACCAATGTCATGGGAGAAGTGCACGCTTGTTCCGTTTGGCGTTGCTGCGAAGGCGCCATAGAAGAAGCCACGGGGAAACGCGGGTTCAGCAAGCGAGGCGATGACGAAGACGACGAGATGTTGCGGCACACGGCCGTAAGGAGAAAACACGGAGGCTGGAGCGTGCACGTGAGGCTCCATGTTAGGAAGAAGCAAGGCGCCGTTCGACCAACGCGGACATGCCAAGGGAGCTCTCCGCCAGTACCACGGTCGGGCGTAATCCCGAGTGCCTGGCATGCGCCAAGAGTCGGGGTGTATGGCTCCGCTCGGCACGGAGCTCCCGACTGTGTCAACGGAACGCCTGACGAGCCGCCTGTGCCACCATCAGCACCGTCGGGTGTAGGCTCGAGTGCCGTGCCGCCGGCCTAGGACCTCGTGACCAGGTCCCCGACTGTGTGGCGCCTCAGCTCCAGCGCTTCGTTCGTGCAGTCAAGAAAGCCACCGCTACCAGCAGCACGGTCGGGCGTAGGCCCGAGTGCTGCCCTGTTCCTCCAAGCCCCGAGAGGCAACTGTCGTGACTCCGGTGCCCGACGTCCTCCTCGTCCCCGTTCCTGGCCCGCATCACTGCTGACCACCTTTCGTCGACAAGCTACAGCGACGACCTCCAGCTCGCGCTGACTGTCCCTTCGGAGACTCATCCCTCCTAAGCCCATCAGCTTTGGTCAGACTGTCTAGCTTTGTGGACTTTTACGTGTTCGCATGCTTCTTCTATGTTCGAGTGTGTTTTCCCTATAGTGTCGTTTGTTGTTTTGTGTCCTTTTTCATTGCTGTGTCATAAAGTCTTCGCAGAAAACAGCCTCGCCGTATTCTTGAACACGTTGCCATCGTAAGACGCAACGTGCGTTCATCTTGTTTTCTAAGAACCCCATCACAATGGTGCCCAACGTGGGGCGGGGCTGATTTCCGTGTTGACCAAAAGAGCGCAACTACTACGACATGGATTTAGACGAGCTCATTATTCTCAGCGAGAAACTTGGTTTATCGGGAGACGCACTTTGGGCATGGCTTGAGCCAGAGAATGCAAAGGCACGCAAAGCGCGGCGCGAAGGAGGCTGAACGCCAGTCACGTAACCGTGATGCGGAGCTAACACTAGCGTGTGAAGTGGCAGCTCTCGGAGCAAAGAAACCGTGAACTTCGCCTGCGGTTGCTAGAAGCACAAAACGATGCCACAGCACGTGCATTCGTGGTTGTCAACAGTGTCGATTTTATAGGCCCAAGGAATTGGCAGAGTTCGGATGAACTCAACGAGGCAAAGGATAGCTTCAGGATCCAGGGACGGGCTAGTTCCTTACATGGCACGTTAGACCGCAGTGCCTTAGGAAGGCGCATTGCATTTTATGAAGACGCATCGATGCCTATGGAAAAGTGTAGTGACGTTGATAAAGAGCTTAAGAACGAGGCGAAGCAAAATGCTAAGCCAGAGAGAAGCATAGCTTCATATGACAGGACGAACGGTCAGGTTCCTTGGAAAGTGACGCGCCCATGCAGACAAAGAACAATGCACGCGTAGTAAAGATGGACATATACATATAGCAAGCTCTAGAGAATGGGCAATAAATGTAACGCGAGAGAACCATTTGCTCTATGGAAAGCTTTGGCGTCAACAAGTAAAACAGGTACGAATAAAACAAGTGGCATGGCTAGGCAAAAAGGACATATGCCGACTGCAGGGGAGCATCACTCAGATTCTTCGACCGAGGCGCGCGCTACGGCATTAGGTGTACTAGGCATGAACGAGAGTCAGCACCAATAACGAACCTCGAAAGAAACAGGTTTTTGCTTCATTAGGTGGCGTCTCGCAGGCAGGGGAGACTAAATGTAAAGCCGCCGAAAGAGAATCGGGAAGAGAGAGAGAGACAAAACTTTATTGGCGTCAGTTACGGAGGTAGGTGATCCGCCAGGTCGAGCCTGGTGGCCACTTCCTCAGCTCTCTGTATGGACTGGAGCTGGACGCTAAGGCTGGTAGAGGTCAGAACCTCCTCCCACCCCTCAGGTGAGGGAGTGGCCAGGAGATCGGGAGAGGGTGGGTCTTCTCTGCAATCCCAGAGGATATGGTTAAGTGTGGCTGTTGAGCCGCATTGCGGGCAATGTGGGTCGAATATGTCAGGGTATATGCGCGCGTAGATGCACGGGATCGGAAAGGAATGTAGTCGGCGCCAAATCACCTCCTGGCGCTTGGTCAATTTATGTTGCGGAGGTGGTTTCAGCTGCCTCGACAAGCGATAATAGTGGGCAATGTCGTGATATGAGGTAAGGGCTTTTTGATGGCCGCCCAGATCCGACGTAAGCTCCACCGCTAGGCTGACGAATCCTCGAGCACATTGGTGGGCCACCTCGTTTCCCGGGTTCCCGGCGTGAGCCGGAACCCATATCAGTTCAATGGTGCATGGTGTATCTTCGCCTGGAAGGAGAGGGGGGCGGAGTAACCGCAGCGTTGTGGGTGCTACGATGCCACGTGCAAAGTTCGAAATGGCGGCTTTTGAGTCGCTGAGTATAGTTGTGTATCCGGCTGCCACTGCAAGGGCTGTGGCCGCTTCTTCGCCTTCTGTCGAGATAAGTGCACGGACGGAAACAGCTGCTTTAACACAGGGCGATTCTGCATTGTTGCCGGTGAAAGTTACCACACTCAATGCGTAAGCATGGCTTAAACCACGGTAATGGGCGGCATTGACGTACGCCGCTTCGGAGTTTGACGCGTGGGTCCTGTGCAAGGATATGACCCTCGCTTTCCTCCTGCCGTCGTGGTGGTTGGCCAACATGTTCATTGGCAGCGGCTTTATCAGAAACCTTTCCCGATGTTCAGGGGGATGGTGGCAGGATTGTTACCAGTTGCAGATACCTTGTGCCCGATTTTATTAAGGATCCAGCGACCCGTCCTGCTGCCTTGTAATCTGTAAATTTGCGCCGTACGATGTGCTTCGAGCAGTTCTTCTAAGGTGTTATGTAGTCCAAGACTGAGAAGGTGCAACGTAGATGCATTGCGGGTAGCCCCAAGGCCACCTTATACGCTTTGCGTATGAGGCGGTCTAGTTTGGCTCGCTCATACTTTAGGAGGTGCAAATAAGGGAAGGCATATGTGATGCGCGACAAAACGAAGGCCCTGGATGATCTGAAGTAATTCCTTTTCCTTCATGCATCGCTTGCGTGCTCTCACACGGGATATGAGGTGGGCCATCTGGTTCACTGTTATGGTAAGGCGGTCCATTGTAATATTATTATGGTGGTTGTTTTGTACGTTGAGGCCGAGTACATTCATGTTGTCGACCTGGGGTATTGGAGTGTTGTGGACATACACGCTAATGCTGGGTAAGGGGGTTTTTTGATTTTGCGCCGGTCGGGCGGTCGGAGTACTAGTAGCTCTGATTTGCTCTGCGAACATTCTAAACCCGCATCCGTGACGTGCTCGACGACCGTGTCCGTAGCCTCCTTTAGGGTCTCTGCAATCTGACCGTCGGATCCCATGGTCGTCCAGAGCGTGATGTCATCTGCGTAGAGGGTGTGTCGCAGGCCGGGTATCGCGTCGAGTTTGAGAGGCACTGACCTCATAGCCAGGTTGAACAGAAAGGGGGACAGAACAGCTCCTTGCGGAGTACCGCGATCGCCAATAGTGATTTATTTGGAATGAGGGCTGCCTACCGAGATTTCAACTGTTCGGCCGTATAAGAAGGCGCGGATGTAGTTAAATACACGCTCGCCGGGTTGTAATTCAGCTAGGCTGTTTAGAATGCTGGTATCCTTCACGTTATCGAAAGCTTTGTGAAGATCTAGGCCGAGTAATGCCTTCGTATTAGTGCCACTCCCAGGGCGTAGGATGTCATGATGCAATTGAATGAGGACATGTTGGGTGGACAGATGAGCCCTGAAGCCGAGCATAGTGGGGGGAAGTAAGCTGTGTTCTTCTCCAAAATTTCTGCAGGCGGAAAAGCGCAACGTGCCCCATAAGCTTGCCCATGAGAGGTAAGTGAGATGGGGCGTAGGTTCTCGAGGTTGAGTTTTTTTCCTGGTTTTGGTATAAAGACCACTCTTGCGTGTTTCCATTCCGGTGGTAGGCGGCCTGTTCTCCAACACTCATTCATGTATTCAGTTATGGCCCCTACCGACTTTTCATCGAGGTTACGGAGCATCTTGTTGATTACCCCGTCGGGACCAGGTGCTGACGTTGTGCGCAGTTTGTGAAACGCAGAACAAACCTCTGCCTCAGATATATCGGCATCCAACTCTTCATTGGGGTTTATAGTGTATTTTTGCAAGTTTGGGATGCTGCTTTGTGACTGGGAACTGTTGACATACCGGGTGGTAAACTCCTGCAGCAACTCGTCGTCTGTGCCCTGATATTGGTGGGTTATTCGCGCAAGCTGTTTCCGTGCCGCCGACTTAGAAATGCCGGGGTCAAGGAGGTGGCGGAGCAGATGCCACGTTTTCTTGCAGTCCATTTGCCCGTTCAGGCTGTCGTAGATTTGGCCCCACTGTTGGCGTTCGAGGTCAGCAGAATGGGCTTCAATTTCGCGTTCAAGCCTTGCAATACGGCGGCGAAGCTTGTTGTTTTGACGCTGGCGTCGCCACCTGCGCATGAGGCTATCGTGCGCTTACCACATATGGAGCAGGCGGGAGTCTGTAGACGGCTGTTCTTGAGTAATCGCCGTTTCGTACGATGTGCGGTCGACATCTCGACTCAACGAACTAATCCATTCTTTTGGGTATGATATGGATTCAGGCGCTGTTTCTGTTCGGAGCTGGCGGAACTTATTCCAGTCTGTAAGGCGAGCCATGGCTCGCTTATTTGTGTTGCTAGTGGTCATCTGGATGGTTAGCGCTAGAATGTAGTGGTCACTTCCCACTGTGTGAGTCGTGTTTTGCCATCGGGCACCCGGTGTATTTCTGCACAGGGAGAGATCCGGCGTAGTATCTCTACACACGCTGTTTCCGATTCGCATTGGTTGCTGAGGGTCGTTGAGGATATTGAAACCCAAGTCGTGTATGATTTCCCGTAAACGGATGCGCTTTGGGTTCGATTTGAGATATCCCCATTCGGGATGATGGGCGTTGAAATCACCGAGTATAAGCAGCATCGCGCCCTTCGCCAGACGCAACACACTTCGGAAGATGTGAGAGAGATCTGTTCCGTTGTCTCGAGGTGGGCTGTATATATTTAGAATAAACAGTGGTTTGTCTCCTCTTCTTTTTGGTACAATTTCCACCAGTGTGTGATGAATGTCTGTGCCTTCAATTTCATGCTGAATGGCTGTGAGGCTTTTATGTACTAAGATGGCAGTGAGGCTTTGTGCGGTAGCGTTCAGGTCTATTTTCTGATCGCATGAGACATATCCTGGTAGGCTAGCGGGGCTGTTAGTTTCTTGGAGAGTTATTACATCCGGCGTATCCTCTCCACATTGTGCAGGTGGCCCCTCTTCTTGCGGTAGCCCCTACAGTTCCATTGCCAAACTGTAAGCGTTTGGCGTAAAGCCATGACTAAGTAGCCGTTGACGCTGTGGCCGGGGGTTGCCGGCTTGCTGAAGGTTTGCGCTGAGCGGCTAACTGCACATTGAAGTCGGCCAGGGCAGCTTCAGTCGAACTCTTCAGAACAGTGAACGAGAGAATCGGGAAGAGATTTAAGTGAAACGACGCCAGAAAGGCGCACGAAAAATGAGCAGACGCATAAGAGCACGGCACATGTACAGGTCTCCTTAAGCGACGAAAAATCTGTCTCTTCTGTGGCATTGTGTACAGCAGAACGCATTCCCCTTTACATGATTGAATTGTTAGCTTGTCGGCGGAGGCCAGGAGTAAGCGTTCCAGAATGGCTCAGCCCAAAGCTGCGGAATTTGAACGCGTAGGTCGCCGGCATAATTCGTCTTGGGACAATGGTTTCCACATTATGCATTCAAATCTAACTGGGAAAGACAAGCTCTGTGATTGTGCTGAGTTCCAGAACCGTTTCCATAGGAGTTATGGGCATGCTCATGTATTTGCGTAATAAGCATGTAAGTGATGACAATCGCCTAATATGGGACGCGATCACGTGAAAGCATCTTAATAACTGGATGGCACATGAGTTTGCCATTTGGACTGTTTCATGGACTTCACTTTGTGTATCACCTGGTGGACAGGGATTTGCGTTATTTTGGACTGGACGTGAGAACTGTGTAGTGCTCTGTGTGCTGGACAAGTATAGTGCATCCCAAATGCGCACTTACCTGAAGTTTTTTTTCCATATAAAAAAAGACTTATGGAAAGGGGGGGGGGGGGCTCATGTCATGGGAGAAGTGCGCGTTTGTTCCGTTTGGCGTTGCTGGGAGGGCGCCATAGAAGAGGCCACAGAGAAACGCGGTTTCAGCACACGAGGCGATGACGAAGACGACGAGATGTTGCGGTACACGGTTCTAAGGAGAAAAGACGGAGGATGGCGCGTGGAGCGTGCACGTGAGGCGCCATATTAGGAAGAAGCAAGGCGGCGTTCGACCAGCGCGGACGTGGCAAGGGAGCTCTCCGCCAGAACCACGGTCGGGCGTAATCCCGAGTGCCTAGCGTGCACCAAGTGTCGGGGTGTATGGCTCCGCTTGGCACAGAGCTCCCGACTGTGTCCACGGAACGCCTGATGAGCCGCCGCTGCCACCAACAGAACCGTCGGGTGTAGGCCCGAGTGCTGTACCCCCGGCCCAGGACATCGTGACCAGGTCCACGACTCTGTGGGGACTCAGTTCCACCGCTTCCTTCGTGGAGTCAAGACAGCCTCCGCTACCGGCAGCGTGGTCGGGCGTAGGCCCGAGTGCTGCCCTGTTCCTCCGAGCACATAGCGGCAATGCAACGCTTGTCGTGACTCCGGTGCCCGACGTCCTCATCGTCCCCATGCCTGGTCCGCATCAGTGCTGACTACCTTTCGTAGACCAGCCACAGCGACGACCTCCAGCTCGCGCCGACTCTTCCCTCCTGAGACCACCAGCTTTGGTGAGACTCGTCTAGCTGTGTGGACTCCTGCATGTTCGCATGCTTCTTCCATGTTCGAGTGTGTTTTTCCCTATAGTGTCGTTTGTTGTTCTGTGTCCTTTTTCGTTGCTGTGTCATAAAGTCCTCGCAGAAAACAGCCTCGCCGTATTCTTGAACACGTTGCCATCGTAAGACGCAACGTGGGTTCATCTTATTTTCTAAGAACCCGATCCCAACCACGCATTTTCAAGCGATCTCCATCATGGTGCACCAAAATCGAAGACACAATCAAATACGTTGGCGGGTCGGGGAAGCTCTGCATTGGAGCTGCGATGCTCGATGCATGTATGGCCGGCCTGCCCAGTGAAAAGTACGTGCTCGGGCTGCAATTCTCGTCGAAACTGTGACTATTACTAGCCAGGCCACGAACGCTGCGGCGCTGACAGCTGACCATGGAGACGCCTCAGTGGCGGTATGCCCGCGGTATGGAATAGCATAGCATGCCAGGCCAAGCTAAGAGCTGCAATACTCGTGATGACTGGAACGCCGCCTCAACTGGTGATCAGGCGGCAGCGCGACGGACGGCCGCGTTCCATGGCTGGAGCCTGGTTCGTCGGCGTCCTATGCTTCGGTGTTCCAGTGCCTCCGCTCGTCTCCAGGAACCAAGCACTTCGCCACGCATGGCCAACACGTGGCCCAATCAGGGCGCGCCACACCCTTCGAGAGCTCCACAGGGCGACAGCTAATTCGCTGCGCTCACGACCGCACAGATGACTCCAATCGATCTTCCTTTAAGCGCCATAACTTTTTCGTCGGCCCCTTTGCTCATCACAGACGCACATACAGCTCACAAGAATACTGATTATCTGGTGGCGACCCACTTGTCTGCCGTGGACGTGGAGAGGTACACAGTGTAGTACATGTCCTTCTGGAAGGCCGCGCACTAGAGGCTGACGGAAAAAATCGCTTTCCACTAGCACCACGTGTGAATCTCTCACTGCGTCCCTTTATGTTTTTGGGTAATCAACCTGTTCTTAAATGTGACGTTTATACGAAATGACGCTTACCTGACGGGACGGACACAATATGTGGAAGTAAATGGCCACAAATCTGAATCATTACAAATTACTTCAGGCGTACCGCAAGGTTCCGTCATAGGGCCAATACTCTTCCTAATATATATAAATGACATTACAACAAACATCGATAAAAACATAACGACACGTCTTTTTGCCGATGACTGCTTAGTTTATAAAAGAATAAATGATATAAATGATCAGATGGCTCTAAACGACACTCTTAAGGTAATCAGCGATTGGTGCACAACTTCAAAAATGGAAATAAATAAGAGCAAAACTGTAGCGTTACGCATATCAAGTAAGATTAGTAACGTCCTAGTTTACAATTATGCTATAGGCACTACTCCTCTCTCTACAGTTGACGCGATAAAGTACTTGGGCGTAACAATATCGAGTAACCTAAAATGGAGTAGCCATATTGAAAACATGTGCTCAGCAGCAGAAAAGAAACTGTGGTATTTACGTCGAAAATTAAAGTTTGCTACGACTCCGGTTAAGCTAACAGCATATCTCACGTATGTGCGGCCAACTTTAGAATACGCAAGTATTATCTGGGACCCCGTGAGGTTGGACTAGCAAAAATGGTAGAAAGAGTACAGAGGAGAGCCGCTAGATTCATCCTCTCAAATTACAAATCTACAGAATCAGTAACGGAAATGCTACGCCTTGTGGGACTTCCCACTCTAGCTAAGCGTCGACAACTGGCCAGGCTAAAATTCTTTTTTCTACTTTCAAAAAATAAATTCAACTTAGACACGACACAATACGTATCGCCTCGCAGAACCAGAAGCCTTAGAGGAGTTAATGAATACACGTACGATGTGCCCCAACAACGTATTAAGCAATATGCCAATTCATTCTTTCCAAAAACAACAAGAGAATGGAATTCACTGCCTCCAACACTGCTCCGATCTACCACTGCAGAAGGCTTTGAGGAAGGACTCAAAAGGTATTTTGTAGAGTCTGAATTATAAGGTTTTGTAGTACTTAAAAACTTTAATAAATGTTTCATTTTTCTTTACTTCTATGGCTAGGTTGATTAGTTAAATATCCGCGTACCTATTTAATTGCGCTGAGCTATTAATTATTTAGAAATTTCCTGTTATGAACCACATAGCCGCATTTCTGAAATCACTTACCGCATTGTTAAGCAGTCATGTACGCGTTGTAGTTGTTCGATACAGATGTATTGTGTTGCTTGTAACTCGAATTGTTTGATGTTCAACTTTACTAGCTGTGAAACATAAATTAATGCATTGCTGTGTAACAAGGACTGTTGTATTCCTGTGTATTACTGTAACCCACCCCTGTAACGGCCTGAGGGCCAACAGTATTCTGAAATAAGAAATACAGGTGCGAACAAAATAATTCGGAGCGCTTCAGCGGCGGCTGTTCGTCAGATAGAAAAGTAGCACCTGGGTGTGCGAATAAGTTGCAGGAAGCCTCGGCAGCCTTTTCTAAAAAATTGTTGCGACTCTGTTGTTTACAAGATTCCCCGGTCTTGTGGCTGTTTCTATATTGGGCAAACTGCCCGTGTGTTAAGGTACGCATGGGTGAGCACGCGAACAAATTTAAAAGGCCACTGATAGCCAGCTATCATTACATTGCAATGAATGCGGCTGCGAGCCATCTTTCGAAAATTTGATTTTTTTGTTTAAGTACTGGGATGAACGTGCTTGTCTTGTATCAGAGGCATATCACACGCATAGTACAGGAGAAGCATGCGTTAGCCTACCTTCCATTTCCCTTCTTTCGAACGAGATATCGTACCTGAGATGGTAATCTGAAGATATGTAGCTGGACTCTGCACATACTGATTTTGTTGGGTCATTTCCTGTTGATAGTGGCCGCGTACTTATGCACGACGATTGATGCAATAAACAGATATGGTTGTTAGTCAGCGCCCGTGTCTGTGCTCTCCCGTTGTCCTGCGCTGTTTCGTCTTCTTGCAATCATGAACCAATCAGCGCAAATGCGTGCCCTTCCACAGTTCATTTCTACTACATCGGGCTCTTTTTCTTTGTTCACCCCTTTCTTGTGTTCACGCCCTTCGGTCGTTTGCATCAGTTTGCTCGCCACTGCAACGTGTAGGGCACGCCTCTACACTTACTCGCTTAAGAGTTCTTACCTGCCCCCAGAAGCTGCCCTTCTTTTCGGGATGATGGTGCCTTCTGAGGGCCACGCCAGGAGAATGTGCCGAATTTTGAGGTCGGAAGCATGTCGACAGGTGCGCTTCTACACCGACTGCCTGCAGGTTGTAAACCAGAATGAGCTGCTGCTCCATAGCGCCCAGAAGAGGTTTCTTCAAGACTTGCGGCTGGCTTCCCAGACTGCTGACTTCCTGTGGGACAACGTAGTAATTCTAGTAATCCGACTACCCAGGAGGGGACGTCGAATCCCTGGCCAGGGGCAGGAGATCACGGTTCTTTGAGGTGCTGTGGTCCCGGAGAACGTAGCTAGTTTGCTGATGCTTGGTCCCACGTTTTGTGAGCACCCTCATCTTGACAAGACCGAACTCCTCAGCTTGATGATGATGATAGTTTGATATTATTGGCGCAAAGGCCAGATGTGACCTAAAGAGCGCCAAGGGCAGTCTAAATGAGTCTACGATGAAATAGTGGCGGTGCATAGTTGTGACAGGGCTGTAAAGGGGCCTTAAATATTGTCCGTACAAACATGCATAAAATGTATAGGTACTAAAATTATGACAATGAACAGCGAAGGTACGTAATGGGGTAGAATATGCCCAATAAGATACGAGTCAAAGCAAAACATATGTCGGTAGCACTACTGCCCTGCCATGACCCTTCGGCGCGAGGGCCTGGAGGCGTGTGCTATTCCAAGTAGTACTATCCCAAAGGCGGTCTCTCAGGAGAGGCCACGCTACGATACTCTTCGGCTGATTACGTGTAGTGTGTTTGCTTCTTTTAAAGAACTTAAAACTGATCTTGTGCAAATAAAGATTCATTGGATAGGAACAATGCAGGGTGGAGTGGAATATGCTCTCTGTGTGCCAATGGGAAGTGTTTTTTTCCTTTGGTGCTCTACTTCTCGACACTCCGATACAACATGAAGGACAGTCAGGTGCCTCCCCACACTTAACACAGACGGGGGGCTCCCACGGGTCAAGAGGAAGGAGTGTGTGTCGTGTATGACATATCCTAATACGACAGAGTGCCACTTCAGTTCGCCTTACTCTTGTTGTTGGCGGCCAATTTCCTAAATATGGTTTAACTAAGTGAAGCTTATTCGACACTTCAGCATCCCACGTATGCTGCCAATAGCACCTGAGTCCTTTGCGTAAAGACTGTTTCATATCCAAGGCAGCAACAGCTAAGGAATGGTTTCCTGCTTTTGTCACTACAGACTTGGCCATTTCATCCACAAGTGGGTTGCCAGCGATGCCTCTGTGCCCGGGCACCCAGCATATTATTATTTGTTTGTTAGATGCGTAGGTTTCATATAGGAGAGAATAGTGATCAATGATTACAGCATTCTTTTGCTTTCGCAGAGAAATTAAGGATTTCACAACACTCATAGAGTCGGTGAATATTATTGCCTTTTGTAATTTCGTTTTCTTAAACCGCCGAATGTAATGCGTAGGCCTCCGTCGTGAAGATATTGCTTGTGGTGGAAAGACGTCGGATTCCGTAAAAGAGGGACCAACAGCTGCGTACGACACGCCAGCATGTGACATTGATGCATCCGTGTAAAATTCTGGGCATGAGTATTTGACTTGAAGCTCAAGGAAATGTATTTGGATGTGCAACTCAGGAGCATGTTTCGTGACCTCAACAAATGACGTGTCACATTCGACAAGTTTCCACAGCCACAGTGGTGGCAGACTGGCCGGGGCCATTAGGTGACATGTGGTGAGAGGAATGTCCATTTCGTCGCTGTTTTCTCACGCGCAATGAGAAAGGCTCCCGCACTGATGGCCGGTTGTCGAAGAGCATGGACTGTGTTGTATCGGTTATGACAGGATATGATGGGTGTTCACAGTTAGAGTACACTTTAAAAGAATAAGTGAAACTGCAGTATGTCCTCTGGAGGTGCAAAAACCACTCATTGGACTCTACGTACAGACTTGGTATTGGGCTGGTCCTGAACGCCCCAGTTAACAGCCGGATGCCTAGATGGTGGATCGGATCCAGCATCTTTAGAGAACTGGGGGTGGCAGACTGGTAGACAATGGAGCCGTAGTCTAAACGTGATCGTATCAAGCTCCTGCACAGGTTCAGGAAACACTTCCTGTCACTTCCCCAATTTGTGTGCGAGAGTATTTTAAGTATGTTTATTGTTTTGAGGCACCTCTCCTTGAGGTGTTTTATGTGTGGTATGAAGGTGAGTCTTGAATCAAGTATAATACCTAGAAACTTGTGTTCTTTGTTCACAGGTAAGTGCTGTCCATGTAGTTGAATATCAGGATCTGTGACCAGCCTTCTACTTGGTGTGAAAAGGACACAGGAACTTTTGTTCGGATTACGTTCAAAACCATTTTCGCTAGCCCATTTACACACTTTGTTCAACCCAAGATGAACTTGCCGCTCGCAAACGGCAAGGTTACACGACTTGGAACCTATCTGGACATCGTCAACGTAGACAGAGTAGTTAACAGCTGTCGGTAAAGTCATGCGCAGCGAGTTCATCTTCACAATGAAGAGCGTGCAGCTAAGTACACCATCTTGAGGTACTCCAGTTTCTTGAATGAACTGGCGTGATAGAGCGTTGCCCACTTTAACACAGAATAGCTCTGAATAACACGTAACATATTTCCTCGGATGCTCATTTCTGACAGATCTCGCAGGATCCCGTAGCGCCATGTCGTATCATACGCCTTTTCCATATCGATAAGTACAAAGAAGAACTGTTTGTGGACGAACGCATCACGAATATTTGCTTCTATACGTATGGGATGGTCGGTTGTCGAAAGACCTTCTCTGAAGCCACACTGCAATGGGTCAAGCAGCTCGTTGGACTCAAGAAAGTGTAAGAGACGGCCATTAATCATTTTTTTTTCAAAAAGTTCGCACAGACAACTTGTGAGCGCTATTGGGCGGTAGCTTGCTACCAAGGATGGATCTTTACCCTATTTCAAGGCTGGGATTACGACCGCCTCCTTCGAGGCAGCTGGGAAGTATCCGGCAGCCAAAATGGCGTGAAAGAGTGCGAGCATTGTCACCAGAGTTTCAGCATGCAGGTTCTTGAGCACATCGTACATGACTCTGTCCGCTCCTGGTCCAGAGCTGGTACGTGTGTTCAAGGCGGCTTTGAGCTCGGCAATGTTGAAAGGACAGTTATATATCTCATTGTGCCTACATTTGGTATCCAGCACCTTTTGCTCTATTGGAAGGGGGTTTATTGGTTTTAGACAGCGGATGGACAGGCGGTGCGACGATGGCAGCAGCCGTAGTTCTGGACAGCGTCGTCAGCTCGAGATCAGGGCTCGTGCCTCTTCCTCAGGCCGTGTCCCACTGCACTGTGGAGGTTCGTGGTTCCCCACTACAATACCCCGGCAGTGAAGAGGAGCCAACCAGGCGACTCAAGGTGACGCTACAATAAGTGGATCGTGATAGGGCTTCAGACGGCTCACATGGACCACCTGGCGGTCCAGACGGCGGTTATCGGTTGAAGGGTTGATGGGTTCGATGACGTAGGTGACGGGAGTCGGGCGCTCGATGACGCGGTAAGGGCCGTGGTACTTAGGAGCAAACTTGGGACTGAGGCAAGGGGAGTGGAAGGGTAACCGGAGCCAGACGTGGGAGCCCACGGCGAAAGTCTCCACAGAGATATCGCGGTCATGGCGGTCTTTTTGATGGGCTTGGTTGTCCGCAGTGAACGAGCGGGCCAGCTGACGACGCTCTTCGGCGTAGTTGGCAATTTCAGAAGCATGGCTGAATTCGGAGGCGTCGGGGCGATACGGCAAAATAGTGTAGAGTGTGGTGCATGGTTCGCGGCCATATAGGAGGAAGAATGGAGATAAACCTGTGGTAGACTGTGTCGCAGTATTGTAGGCGTACGTCACGAAGGGAAGGATCACGTCCCAATTGGAGTGGTCATCATTTACCGACATGGCGAGCATGTCCTCCAGGGTTCGATTAAAGCGCTCCGTGAGGCCGTTTGGCTGAGGATGGTAGGCCGTAGACGTGCGGTGAACTGTGCGGCATGCACGAAGGAGGTCTTGAAGCACGTCGGACAAATATACACGCCCTCTGTGACTTAGGAGTTCGCGTGGCGGGCTGTGGCGGAGGACGAAATGATGTAAGAGGAAGTTAGCTACGTCACGAGCACCAGCGGAAGGGAGGGCGGCTGTTTCCGCATACCTAGTGAGATGGTCCACAGCGACAATCACCCATCTGTTGCCGGAGACCAAGCTTGGAAGTGGCCCGTAATGATCTATTCCAATACGGTCGAAAGGGCGCGCAGGACAAGGTAAGGGCTGTAGAAGTCCGGGCGAATGGGGAAATGTCTTTCGTCGTTGACACGATGTGCAGGAACGAATGTATTTACGAACAAACGTGTACATGCCACGCCAGTAGTAACGTAGGCGGAGCCGTTGATACGTTTTTAGGGCTCCAGCATGAGCGTGTTGAGGATCAGCGTAGAAGTATGTGCAAATGTCGGACCTCATGTGTCTAGGGATGAGGAGCAGCCACTTGCAGCCATCCGTGTGATCATTGCGGCGATACAATAGCTCCTCCCGTATTGTAAAATGCTTAGCTTGGCGGCGGAGGGCGCGCGGGTATGCAGAAGGGGAGGAGGAAGAAAGAATGTTCAGTAGAGAGGCTATCCAAGGGTCTTTCCGCTGCTCAGATGGCATGTCGGTGGCGGTAAGAGCAGCCAAAGGAAAGGCACCATTGGTCTGCGGGTCTTCAGGCGATTGCAGGGGAGACCGAGAGAGCGCGTCCGCATCAGAGTGCTTTCGGCCCGATCGGTACACCACGCGAATGTCAAATTCTTGGAGACGAAGAGCCCAACGTCCAAGACGACCGGAAGGATCCTTCAGGGAAGCCAACCAACACAGTGCGTGATGATCAGTCACCACGTCAAAAGTGTGGCCGTATAAGTATGGACGGAACTTGCTTATTGCCCACACAATAGCAAGACACTCCTTCTCAGTTACGGAGTATTTGGATCCATCCTTGGTAAGGGCACGGCTAGCGTAAGCGACGACATACTCTGAGAAGCCGGGTTTGCGTTGCGCGAGTACGGCACCAAGGCCGACGCCACTCGTGTCCGTGTGTACTTCGGTTGGCGCATTGGGGTCGTAATGGCGCAGAATGGGTGGCGAGGTAAGCAGTTGCCGTAATGTAGTAAAGGCGTCGTCGCAAGCTTGAGTCCAATTCGAAAGGTCACTAGGGCCAGCGAGCATCTTCCTAAGAGGTGCGATGATGGAGGCAAAGTTCCGGACAAAGCGGCGAAAATACGAGCATAGTCCGACAAAGCTCCGCGGTTCCTTTACTGTAGTTGTACTGGAAACTCGGCAACGGCCTTAAGTTTGTCAGGATCAGGAAGAATTCCGGCTTTTGAAACGAGTATGGTGAGCTGGCGGCCCCCGAAGTGGCACTTCTTAAGGTTGAGTTGAAGGTTGGCGTTGGCAAGGCTCTGGAGTATTGTTCGCAGACGAGCTAGATGTGTAGTGAAATCGGGGGCGAACACGAGGACGTCATCTAGATAACAGAAACATACCTGCCATTTTAGACCGCGTAAAATGCCTTCAATCATTCGTTCAAATGTTGCCGGCGCATTACAAAGTCCAAATGGCATCACTGTGAATTCATACAGGCCATCAGGTGTGACGAATGCTGTCTTGGGACGATCGCACTCAGCCATGGGGACTTGCCAATAACCCGATCGTAGGTCGAGTGAGGAAAAGAATTCAGCGCCTTGACAATGGAGAGCGTCGTCGATGCGGGGGAGAGGGTAAACATCTTTTCTGGTGATTTTGTTGAGGCGCCATGTAATCGACACAGAATCTAATGGAGCCGTCTTTTTTCTTGACCAGCACAACTGGGGATGACCAAGGGCTGCAAGAAAGCTTGATGACGCCACACTGAAGCATGTCGTTAATTTGTTCGGTAATTATACGGTGCTCCGCTGGTGATACCCGGTAGGGGCACTGGCGGAAAGGGGTGTTGGTCCCAGTGTCAATTCTGTGAACAATAGCATCCTTTCGACCTAATGACGCTTGGGGTAAGTCAAACGAACTTCTAAACTCGTTGAGAAGGGTCAGAAGCTGCGTACGTTGATCCGGAGCGAGGTTGCCGTCAATTGAACGGAGAAATACGTCCGAGGATATGGCTTCGGTAGCAGGGCGAGGTGTTAACGCGTTTATCTGAGGGGTCTGACTGGGCCCGGAAGCATCAATAGGCACGATAATACCGTCGTCGACTGACTGAACATGGCCAAGCATCTCATTATGGTGCAACGTCAGAGGGCATGATATCGCGTTCGAAACAACTATGCCGGAGGCATCGTGGTGAAGCTGTAGGACGGAAAACGGGAGTGACACGTTGTGGCGGCGACTAAAAACATCTGACGGCGTGAACAGAACCGTAGAGTCAGAAAGGGCGGCAGAGAAACAGGATAAACGACAGCACTACGAGGGGGAACGTCAACGTCAGCAGCCACAAGAAGCTTGTCGACACCAAGTACGGAATCATCGGCGAAAGGTGCATCGCAAAATACAGAAAGTTCCACCTGAGCGCGAGCGCAGTCTATGACGGCGTGATGGTGGGACAGGAAATCCCATCCGAGGATCACGTCATGCGAACACGAAGCTAAAACAAGAAACTGGATTGTGTATAACACGTCTTGAAAGACGACTCCAGCTGTACATGCTCCAACCGGGCGAATTTGCTGTGTGCTTGCGGTGCTGAGGAGCAACCCTGTAGGCGGTGTTCTGACTTTACGAAGAGAGCGGCAAAGTTTCTGAGTAATCACAGATATAGCAGCACCTGTATCCACAAGAGCAAGTGTTCGTATACCTTCAACAAAAACTTCAATTACGTTTGCGGGGGACAAGCGAGGATTTATACAAGTCGCCGACGACGCAGCTCGTGCCTCCGGAGCTGCGACAGTCAGTTTTCCGTCTCATTAGCGCTGGGTCGCCGACGCAGAGGCGACAGAGAGCGACGACGCGGTGAGGGTGAGTGGCGGGAAGGGAAGGGTCGGAAGTCGGAATCAGGTCGGAAGTCGGAGTCAGGTCGGAAGTCTGAGTCGGGTCGGAAGTCTGAGTCAGGAGGGGGGCCACGTGCGTAGACTCCAGGAGACGTGTAATATGGGGGCCGAAAAGAATAGTCGCGGAATCTAGGTGCCCGAGGGGCTGCAGAGAAGCGCCGATAACACAATCGTGCAACGTGGCCCGGGATTCCGCAAGCATAGCATATCGGCCGGTTGGCGTCAGTCCGCCATGGGTTTACGATATGCTTCTGGACACCAGGAAATGGCACCGGTGGCTGCCGAAACGGCTGAGGGGCCAACGCTTGTGGCTGTCGGGGTGGCCTTGCAGCAGCAGCCGCGTAAGTGAGTGGTGCGGCAACAGGTGCAGGCTGAGGAGCGGGTGGCAGCGCCTCGGAAACCTGCTCCTGAATAGCTTCTCTGATAGACGGTGCGAGACCGCGCGTGGGCACTTCTGGCTTCGGCATATACGACACACAGGAGAGCTGCCGTGCCACTTCCTCCCGCACGTATTCTTTTATTTGTGACAGCAGCGTACTGTGGTCTCCATCGATGGTTAAGGCGTTGAGGTCGTCCGTCGTGGTAGGCCGTCGAACTAAAGCGCGCTGTTTACGCAGCTCGTCGAAGCTCTGGCACAGGATCGTAAGCTCAGCCACGGTCTGTGGGTCCTTTGCCAGCAGCATTTGAAAGGCATCGTCGTCAATACCTTTCAAAATGTGCTTAATCTTCTCTTGCTCTGTCATTGATGGATTCAAGCCCCTGCAGAGGTCCATAACGTCCTCGATGTGACTGGTAAACGTTTCCCCCTGCTGCTGTGCTCGTGCACGGAGGCGCTGTTCGGCGCGTAGCTTGCGCACGGCGGGGCGGTCGAACACCTCTGCAAAGCGCTTCTTGAATGCACTCCATGTAGCGATGTCGGAGTCGTGGTTGTGGTACCACAGGCTTGCTACGTCTTTTAAATAGAACGGCACATTTTGCAGTTTGGACGGGTCGTCCCACTTATTGTGGCCGCTCACCTTTTCGAATGTCGCCAGCCAATCTTCCACATCGTAGTCATCGGTCCCGCTGAAAAAGGGCGGGTCGCTTTGCCGCAGCGCGCCGCTTACGATGACAGGCGGAGGTTGGGGGAGAGCTGGCTGGGCTGGTTCGTCTGCAATTGTCGGGATAGCAGGTAGCGTCCGACTTCCTGTTCCAGGTTTGATTACCCAGCATCTCCACCACTTAGGAAGGGGGTTTATTGGTTTTACACAGCGGATGCACAGGCGGTGCCACGATGGCAGCAGCCGTAGTTCTGGACAGCGTCGTCAGCTCGAGATCAGGGCTCGTGCCTCTTCCTCAGGCCGTGTCCCACTACACTGCCGAGGTTCGTGCTTCCCCACTACACTATTTTTGCTTTGTGTCTGCGGAATGACTGAATAGTGCATGGAACTGGATATGTATTCAAAGTGTTCCCCAAGAGCATCTGCTTGATCTTCCAAGCTGACTATTTGGTCGTTTACCAGAGGCAACGAGTAAGTTTGCCGCCCGCTTAGCCTCCAGAGACCATTCCACACTTTCGCTTTCTGGGTATAAGAACTGATGCCTGAAATGAATCTCTGCCAGCTTTCTCTCCTAGCCTGTCGCCTTGTCCCCCTACCGTGAGATTTAGCATTCTGGAAATCAATTAGGTTTTGTGCAGTTGGGTACCATCGTAGCCGGCCCCATGCTTTGTTTTGTCGTTTTCGCGCCTATCGGCACTTGTCATTCCACTATGGTACCCGTCTTTTACATATTGTCGCGATGCAGGAACAGCACAAACCAGCATTAGGAATCACGAACACAGAGCTAGCCACTTTAATGGAAAAGAACACAGCCATCACACAGGGATCTCGTCTTCTTCTAAGTCCCCGTGATCTTCTTTTGTGCGTGGAGACTGGATGTGGCATTTGCCTCCCTCCATGGAGACAGCATCGTCCCGATGCTCGACTGCAATACGCCGCAGTAGAAATGTATTGTGGCACACACAATGTGCACAATATCCGGTTTAGGAGGATGCGTTCTTGAGGAGCTATGAGGTATGACTTCATAGTTCACATCGCTGACGCGTCGCACAACCTCATACGGACCGAAGTACCTCTTCATTAGTTTTTCGGAAAGTCCGCGCCGACGAACATGAGTCCAAACGACACTTTCTCGCCGGGTTGATAGGTCACAAAGCGGTGCCGCAGGTTATAACTTTTTGCATCAGATTTTTCTTGCCTGGTGATACGGACGCGCGCGAGCTGTCGCGTTTCCTCTGCACGCTAAGTGAAAACATTGGCGTCCGTATCCATGTCGTCGCAGTCATGCAGTAACATTGTGTCAAGCATGGTCGTCACTTCTCGGCCATAAAGAAGGCTGAATGGCGTCCTTCGCGTCGTTTCTTGCTGTGCGGTGTTATAGGCGAATGTAGCGTACGGTAGAATGTCATCCCAATTTTTGTGGTCAACATCAACGTACATACTGAGCATATCCGCCATAGTCTTGTTCAGACGTTCCGTGAGACCGTTAGTCTACGGGTGGTAGGCCGTCGTCTTTCTGTGAGCTGTGCCGCTGAGGTCAAGTACGGTCTTGAGCAGCGTAGACGTGAAGGCAGTACCTCGGTCTGTTATTATTACTGTAGGAGCTCCGTGCCTCAGAAGGAAGTTTTCAACGAAAAACCGTGCAGCTTCTACCGCCGTGCCGCTTGCTAAAGCTTTCGTCTCTGCGTAGCGTGTTAGATAGTCTGTAGCTACTATGACCCACTTGTTTCCTGAAGACGAATTTGGAAGCGGTCCCTGAATGTCCATCCCTATTTGGGCAAAAGGCACCGGGGGCACTTGAACCGGTTGCAGTAACCAAGCTGGTTTTAAAGGTGGCGACTTCCGTCGTTGACAGCCCAGGCACGTGCGCACGCAATGTTTCACAATCGCCGTAAGCCTTGGCCAATAGTATTTCCGCTTCATTCTGGCCACTGTGCGCGTGTATCCGAGGTGGCCAGATGTCGGCTCATGGTGGCAGGCTCCCACTACTTCGTCACGCATAGACGCCGGCACGACAAGCAGATAGATACTTCTGTTAGATGAAAAGTTCTTTTTGTTGAGCACGTCGTTGCGCAAGCAGAAGGATGGTAGATTTCATGCGAATGGTCGAGGCACGCTAGTGGTCCGTCCTTCCAGAAAATTAATCAGTGGAAGCAGCTCGGTGTCTTCACATTGCTGACGCGAAATGGTAATCGTGTCGACATCCCCAGCGAAAGCCATATCGTCATCATCTGTGTCTTGGTGCTCTATCGGCGACCTTGAGGGGCAGTCAGCGTCGGAGTGCTGTCGTCCGGATTTATAGGCCACCGTCATGACAAATTCTTGAAGCCGTAAACTGCACCGTGCTAGCCGACCACATGGGTCCTTCAAGTTGGTCAGCCAGCAAAGGGAGTGATGGTCGCTTACTACCTGAAAGGAACGGCCATACAGGTATGGCCGAAACTTCAGAACCGCCCACACGACAGCAAGACATTCCTTTTCGGTCGTAGAGTAGTTAGATTCAGTACGTGAGAGCGTTCTACTTGCATACGCAATTACTCGTTCCGCCAGTCTTGCCACCGCGAGTCTTGCCACCGGACAAGTACAGCCCCTAGGCCTACGTTGCTGGCATCCGTGTGAATCATGGTAGGAGCGTCTTCGCGAAAGTGGGCTAGCACAGGAGGTGTCTGTAGGCGCTGTCGGCAATGACCAAATGCCGCTTGTTCTTCTTCGCCCCATACAAATGCGACGTCGTCCTTTGTCAGGCATGTTAACGGCGTAGCGAGGTGCGAGAAGTTGGCTATAAATCGTCGGTAGTATGCGGAGAGGCCTAGAAAACGCCTAACTGCTTTCTCATCTATTGGCACGGGGAATTTTGCAACGGCCGCAGTCTTGTCGGGGTCAGGACGAACACCTTTGTGGCTCACAACATGGCCTAGGAATTGAAGTTTCTCGAAACCAAAATGACATTTCTCCGCTTTCAGTGTTAGGCCGGCGGACCGAATTGCTTGAAACACCGACAGAAGCCTTCTTAGGTGCTCCTCAAACGTTTCTGAAAAGACGATGACGTCGTCTAGATACACTAAACACGTCTGCCACTTTAGGCCTGACAGAACTCTGTCCATCAGCCTTTGAAACTGGCGAAGCTGAGCACAGTCCAAAGGGCAGGACCTTGAATTCATAGAGTCCGTCAGGCGTCACGAAAGCCGTCTTCTCTCTGTCTCGTTTGTCGACCTCAATTTGCCAATAACCGCTTTTTAAATCCATCGACGAGAAGTAGCGTGCATGCCTCAGACGGTCCAGGGAGTCATCGATACGGGGTAATGGGTACACGTCTTTTTTTGTGACCCGGTTCAGTTTGCGGTAGTGCACACAGAAGCGTAGGCTACCGTCCTTCTTTTGAAATAGTACTACCGGCAATGCCCAAGGACTTTTTGACAGCTGGATGACGCCATCGCCAAGCATCTGCTTCACTTGTTGGATAGCCTCGCGTTCTTTAGGTGAGACACGATAAGGGCTCTCCCGGATGGGTCGTGCTGTCTCCTCCGTTATAATACGGTGCTTTGTGAGTGGCGTTTGATTGACCCATTGGCGTCTCTCATAATCAGAGCTGGTTTTGGGACGTTAAACACCACAAATCATTATTGACCCTTCAAACAGACGAGAAACAGTCTTGAAACTGGTTCAAAAGATTAAGAAGACGCTGCCTCTCCAACGGCAGTAAACTTGCGTTCACGTTAAGAACACGTGGTGTTATAGAAGTGTCCTGCTTGCCCTGCTATACTTCAAAGCATTCGCGGTACTCTGCAATTCCGTCGAGGTAAGCAACTGTAGTGCCTTCGGTAATGTGGCGCCGTTCCTTGCAAAAGTTCGTCAGAAAAACATCGGCTTGCCCATGCACCACACTGACGAGACTTCTGGCTACAGCCACACCTCGAGTGAGCAGAAGTGCAGGGACTTGCTCAGCGACGCCGTCTCCATTATGCTGCGTGGTGCATCTTACGGGGACGAGGCGACAAGATAACGGCGGCACGGTCACGTCCTCAAGGAGGCACAAGGACTTCCGCTGTAGTTGTGCAGTTTCATCCCTCGAAAATGTCAGCAGACCTGGTATATTAATGATGGCACCGTATTCGCGCAGGAAACCCATACCTAAGATGGCCTGTTTCCAACACTCGGGAAGACTAACAAAAAATGTTGCAGTGGCTTAGCTCGGCTATGCCAGGATATCGTAGCGTTAGCAAAGGTTCAGCTGATTATTCTTAGCTTTCCTGGTTGTCCTGGTTGCTAGACGTTCGTCCCTTTGCTCCAGTGTCTCCGCAGCACGTTTAGCCTTCTTCTGTTCATTCCTCCTACGCTCAACCGCTAGTTTCCAGGCAACTACTTCGGGATCTGATGAGTCAAGCTTCTCCGCTCTTCTGCGCTGTTGAGCAGCATTTGCGCTCTCCTTCACCATGGCTATACCACACTGGCAAACGCCAGTCAGAAGGGCAGCGGCTCCAGCGCAGTGTCAGACGGCGACTGCACAGCGAGCGCGCGCCGGCGCCAGTGCGTCTGCCACGGCTACGACATCACTCCTCTGGAATGCGCAGACTGGCGGCGGTGAGTCGCGCGCGGCGGCGGCGGCGGAGTGCGCGAGAGGTGCCGGCTCCGGTGCGCAACCTGTGTGAGATCACTGATCCTAGCGCATGCGCAGCACGGCTCTTGATGTGCCGCGCGAAACGGGCTTGGCTAGGCCAGTGTAGCTAACGCTACAAAATTGCGACGTATGACGATTCTTCCATGCTGGTCCTTGCTGTGCACTTTCCAATGGGTGTCAGTAGCCGGCCACCAGCTCCCCTAATCTGCGGCCCCATCCACTCCGTTCTAACATTCTTTAGTTTATGCGCCAAACTCTCACTCATAATTGAGAAGTCCGCACCAGTGTCCACCAGAGCGATGACTTCGTAACCGTCGATTGTAACTCGTATTTCGGCGTTTACAATTTCGGCGATCGTCAAATCGTCGCACTTCGTCGGCTCTTCCTTCGTTCGCAATGGGGGATTTTCAGCTTTTCGACGAGTGGCAACCTCCCCCCAAATGTCGCTGCTTTTAGTTTGCCCGGCGGGGGCTGGGAGATCGCCCTCTGGCCACGTCAGCAGCACTTCGTCGAGTTAGCGGAGAAGAACAACGTCCGGGAGAGGGGGAGCGCGGCCTGAAAACAGGGGAATCGTCGCGCCAGCTTGACGCATTCGCGTCGACGTTGGGTCCGCTGTTTGAGCGACGAGGAGCGCGGATGGAAATCCTTGGTGCCTTGCGACTCGATAAGGGCAATGGCGACATACGTGGCCTGCTTCTGCACAATGGAAGCACCGGGGCCTGTAGTCGGGAGTGCGCCAAATGACGGTTTTCCGGAGAGGTGGTCGCGTTGGAGCTCCCCTGTAGTACCAAGGTACTGTAGGCGGTTGCTGCTGGTAATACTGTGGTGTCGGCGCAATAGGCGGCGGTCGACAGACAATTTCTGCGTAGCTTGGATTACGAGTTTCCATCGGTTGTTCGGGAGGTGAAAGCGCTTGCCTTACCTCCTGGCGCACAACTTCCGAGACGGACGCTACCGTGCATTCACTCGGTGTAGCGAGGAGCTTCTTCACCTCTTCAAGGACTATTTCTCGTATCAGTTGGCGCCAACCCTCGTCAGTTGCTGGAACCGCCGGCACGGCTGCGGCGCTTGTTGATACACCGCTGTTGACGCGGTCATAGTGACGGTACCTTCGCTGTAGTGCACGTTCGATGGACGTCGACTCCTTCAAAAATTCGTCGACATTTGTTTCCGGGTTTAGCACAAGACCGGCAAACAGCTGCTCCTTCACACCGCGCATGAGGTGGCTGAACGTCTTTCCGTCGGACATATCCGGGTCTGCTTGGCGAAATAGACGGGTCATGTCCTGAACAAACATGGGGACTGTTTCGTTGGGCTTCTGAACGCGAGATTCGAGTAGTCGCTGAGCTTGCTCTCGCCTTTCGCTGCTTCCTAACGCGTCGAGAAACTTCCGGGTGAATTCTTCCCAAGATGACCAGTTTCCTTCACGGTTTGTGAACCACGTTCGGGCGCTGTCCAGAAGAGAGAAGTACACGTGGGCTAACTTTTGACCGGCGTTGGCGCTCCAGCCATTCACAATGGCCACGCGCTCGAACTCCTCGAGCCAGTCCTCGGCGTATTCATAGGCGTTGCCGTGAAAGGGCGGAGGCGATCGAGGATTCGAAACAGTCACCTGTGTCGGGCCTGGGTTTGCCATGCCTTGGGTACTCCTATAGGACACAGTTTCAACCTCTGGTAGCGGACCGCACTCTGGGCTCAGGCCTAATAAGGTATCTGGTAACACGCTCGATGCAAATATCAGGATCATACGTTTTGTTGGAATGTCTTTGCTGTCCCTTTTGATCTTAATTCCTTGTACTTGAGTGACGTTCTGATCGTTCCATCCCTCTAGGAACTCTTCGTCACTTAGGTTAATCAGATCTTCATCGGAGACTACCTTGCTTGTTTTAAATGAACGGTGTGGTGTCAGAGTGGTCTTAACAGTTCCAAATTCTTAAAGATTTGATAGCTTTCCATGTTGGACCTTGTCGCGAACCTCAAGGAGGAGGTCACCACTAGCCATTTTAGTCACTTTGCAACCAGGGCCCAGTGTGTCAGTGAGGACTTTCGAGACAGTGAATGGGGAGACTGTTCGAACGGTAGTTTCAGCGTCAGAACTGTGAATCACATGAAACCGTGGAAATATTTCCTTGCGTTTGGCAAAAAACTGCAGAGCTTCTTCTGTGCGTCCTCTTTTCAAGTGGGGACGATCATGTAATGGGGGAAAGGAGGATGCCATAAGTATGTAAACCAAATTCCGGAGCTGCGCAAGCCGCCCACCATGGAGCCCAACGAGGGGACGCGGCGAGGAGTGCACAAGGAAAATACCTGCCAACGGCAGCTGTACACGGCCACTATAACCAAGGGGACGCGGCGAGGAGTGCACAGGGAAAATACCTGCCAACGGGAGCTGTACACGGCCACTATAACCAAGGTTGGTTATAGTGCCTGTCTGCGATAACCAAGGTATCGCACACAAGGCTAACACTTGCCACCCAGAAAAACGGAAGTAAAAGGAAGTGAGTAGAAAACAGGAAAGATTGACAGTAAGAGAGAAATACAAAGATTAGAGAGGAGGAGAGGAAAGGGTGACTGCCGATTTCCCCCGGGCGGGTCAATCCGGAGGTGCCATCTTCGTGAAGCCGGGGCCAAAGGGGTGTGTCGCCTTTGGCCCCGGCTTTAAGGGCCGGGGGGCCTTAAAGGTCCAATTACCCGGCGTCGGGTCAACCCCCAGGATCCCATTTTCCCCGGACACTGCTATGCCACGCACGGCGACACGTGGGAGGGGGTCGAAACCCCCCGTTGGCTCGGGTCCGTGGTGTCCCGAAACACCAAACGCGTGCAGATGCAGACGCCCCTGCGGGGCTCGTCAGCTTTGTCAGGACTGCAACCGGTAAAGCAAGAACAGATAAAGTTGACAGGTGCATCAGAGAAGGCGTCGATTGCCTGCCACAATGGGTTAAAAAAGGCAACACAGTTGGGCAGCGCACAACCTTCGAGAGGCTGGCCTTCGAGAGGCTGGCCTCAAGCTGTTCTTGTCGAACAAGGAAGGCGGATTCGTCGTGATGCCTCGTGGGATATACCAGGATAAGGCAGACGCGGCAATTCGGAACAACTTCAAGGAAGTGCAAGGAGTGCCTCCTGTGAAGGTAAAAACAAGGGCTATTCAGTTATGCAAGAATGTCCGACTTACAAGGTTGGCATCCGAGGTAAAGGCCAGCAAGGGAACCAGCCTTTCCATGTTCTTCTGTGCCAAGAACCGCAAAGAACATTGCCCGTTTAGGGCTTTGTTTCGGAGCGTGGAACTTGGCAAAAAGAAGTGTGTCTTTTCCTGCAAAAGTTCTTGTGCAGTCGACGACCCCTTCCTCATAAAGACGCGAGGTGCTGTTTCTGCCTTTCTTCGGGATGACTGTCCGATAAGTGCGCGTGCCTTCTCCGTGGATATCATGGATTTTCACTACTGTTTACCTCAAGAGCTTGTCTACAGAGGTCGGCAATTGCACTGACAACTTCGGTGAAATTAGGTCTCAGAATGCATGTGGAATCAATGTTGATAGGTTGTTATGGCTTTTAAAATTTTACATGGAATGCACCTTCGTCAGTATGGACGATAAAGTTTTCATACAAAGAAAAGGTGTGTGCAATGGCTCGTGCATTGCCCCTGTTATAAGTGACATTTTACTGGCCAGCTGTGACCGCAATCTAGCAAGGAAGCTCAGCCAGACGAACACAGTAAAGGTGACGCGATACGTGGATGAATTTTTAATATTATACCATGCTAACCGTTCTAACTCTCAGCCTGTGGCTGCCATAATTCTTGACGTATTCTGCACTGAATTATGTTCTGTTGACTTGACCACGGAGAATCCGTCAGACAACAAACTCCGATTTCTAGACTTGGAACTCTTGTTCTCAGATAACCATGCTTGTTAGCGCTATGCTCTTCGGTCCCGCAAGGGTCTCCTTCCCTTTTCATCCGCACACTCCAAGATTGCGAAGCGTGACATTGCGAAAGCCTGCATGAAGGCGGCACTTGTAAGGTCTTCTCGCCACCAAGTACAGGCTAGCTTGGAATCACAAGTGTCGCGGTTAAAGCTCGCGGGTTGCCCTGAAATGCTGTTTTTGCACCATTGCGGAGTCTCGCAACGGGATTAAAGAACAGGCAACCGGCAGTGGCACAATACCAGGAAAACTCACGGAAAAGGGTCGCGGTTATTCCGTATGTCCGTCAGGTTTCTCATAACCTAAAAAAAGTTCTAAGCAGAGCAGGTGTTAGATTGACGTTCACAGCCCGTAACAAGCTAGGTATCATGTGTGGACAGGTCAACAGTGAGGCCAAGGTCCTAATAAGTTGCAGGAAGCATAGGCAGCCTTTTCTAAAAAATTGTTGCGACTCGGTTGCTTACAAGATTCCCCTGTCTTGTGACCGTATCTATATTCGGCAAACTGGCCGGTGTGTTAATATACGCATGGGTGAGCACGCGAACAAAGTTAAAAAGAAGGCCACTGATAGCCCAGCCACGGTGGTCTAGTGGTTATGGCACTCGACTGCAGATCCGAAGGTCGCGGGATCGAATCCCGGCCGCGGCGGCTGCATTTCGATGGAGGCGAAATGCTGAGGCCCTTGTGCTGTGCGATGTCAGTGCACGTTAAAGAACCCCAGGTGGTCGAAATTTCCGGAGACCTCCACTACGGCGTCTCTCATAATCAGAGCTGGTTTTGGGACGTTAAACCCCACAAATCAATCAAATCAAGGCCACTGATAGCCAGCTATCATTAAATTGCAATGAATGCGGGCGCGAGACATCTTTCCAAAATTAAATTTCTTGTCTAAGTACTGGGATGAACGTGCTCGTCTTGTATCAGAGGCCTATCACATCCACAGTAGTGGAGAAGCATGCGTTAGTGTACCCTCCGTTTCCCTTCTTTCGAAGGAGATATCGTACCTGAGTTGTTAATCTGAAATATGTAGCTGGATTCTGCACATGCTGATTTTGTTGCGTCATTTACTATTGATAGTGGCGGCGTACTTAAGCACGACGATTGATGCAATAAATAAATATGGTTGTTAGTCAGCGCCCGTCTCTGTGCTCTCCCTTTGTCCTGTTCTGTGCTGTTTCGTCTTTCCATCACGCCTTTGTGATGAGTTCGTCCAAGGCGGTGCCAAGAGCTTTCCGCTTAGTCAACTGATCGGTTGGGGATTGCATCAGCCGTGTCAAAATTGTGTTTGACCAGCGTAGTGCTCTCCCGACGATCCGTAAGATATGGCGTCGTATACGTACAACAGCGACAGCTTAGCCCTTTCCGCTTGCGGCATATTGTCTCCTTCGGTCAAAAGCGGGTGCACTGGTTTTCTGCAAACCATGTCGCATTGTTGTACCGCCGTTTCGCACCCTCTCCGCGTGCTTTCCTTCTAATTCGTGCAGCGTCCGGGGAATGGCATGCCTTTGACAGCGCGGGCGCTTTTGAGAAAAGTTTTAGCTTACCTCCGCGTGTTCTTGGTAACCTCCGCTGCGAATGCCTATGACAATACCTGTCTTGGCCAGGAAGTGTCGACCCAAGAGGCATTGACAGACAGGGCTGACGCACGAATCGTTGTCGCCGCATAAGCGTAACTGCCCTGCTTGATTGTGGTGTGGCTGAAGCAAGGCGGAAAACGGTATTGCTTTCTCTCAAGCGGAAATTGTTCTCCATTACATGATGGAACATTTCGTCTCCAAGCAAAGAAGCGTTTGCTCCAGTATCCGAAAAAGCTACAAATATCTTACGAGCTATCGTTAACTCGCTCAAAGGTGCGGGCGAATATACGACATTTCCTGCGCGACATGCCGAGGAAGCTAGTGATCCGACCGCATCAGTGGTACTTCTCAATCGTCCCGCGATATCCCACGTGCTTCACCTGCGGCCTCGTCCCTTTCCCGAACCGCGCGTCTGCTCCTGAACAGGTGTGCGGGGGCAGTCGCGGGCTATGTGCCGCGTTGCACCATATTGGTACGAACGGCCGCTGAAACCGCGCTGCCCCGGGCGCTGGTCGCCGCGTTCCGGTGGAACATAGCTTCGTCGTTCCGTGGCGTGCGGCTCACGTGGTCTCGTGCTCGCCTCGCGCTCCTGATGTGGAGCGTGATGTGCGGGGAAATCGTGGGCCGTTTTGAGCACGTAGGCATAAGGGTAGACATAGGCGTAAGGGCGCGGTCTGATAGTTCCCACCCACGTGGTACCTGCTCGTCAACAAACGTTGCTGACGCGTTGCCCGTACACGGCTGTGCGGCGACAGCACCGCTGTTCCACGCGCAACGAGGTTTGAGTGACACCGCTGCGGACGCACGCGGGCGATATGCTCGCTCAGCGAGGATGTCCCCCGGTATACGATTAGCCGCGGCGCCGAATTCTTCTAGGTCTGCAAAAGTGCATCCCTTAAAATGTGCCGCGAATGTCGTCTGTGCTTGCCATGTAACGCGCTCAACTTTCTCCGCATTCGAGGCGAGAGGGTTGGCGAGGCGATAAATTTCGTCCGTTGCTTGAACATACTAGCACAGGAATTCGTCCGGATGCTGTGCACGTAGTTCGAACTCCCTCCTCAAACGCCACTCAAGATTCGCCAGATGAAATTCGTCGCGGAATTTCACGCGAGATTCCTCTACCGTGCGGGCACGATGTCCATCCAGTCGGAACCCCCGAGCCACTTTCTCTGTCAGCGAAACAGAGAACACGCGCGCGAGAAGTTCAGCGCTGGAAAGTCCCGCTGCTTGTTGGTAATAGAGCAATCGATTAAACTACTCGTTTGTGCTCTTGCTATAGTAGTAGTCATTGTAGGTAGGCATGTCTACTTTGAGACATGGTCTGCCACTCTGCGGAGCTACCCGAGCGTTGGTTTTCAAGGCACTGTCTAAGCTCTGCATAACAAGTAACGCGCTCTGCAAGAGTACCTCGCTCGAGGGCACGCTATTGGGAGAAGACTCGGCCACATCTGCAGCACGGGCAGAACCATCTTGTGCCCGTCGCGTCTCACCGTTCGTGTCGCGGTGTGACCGGTTGCGCAGCGTCGCGCGCGCCGTATCAGGCGTAGTCCCTGCCCACACGGTTGCTGCGGCATCCTGGTTCTTCGGCGTGACACTGCCTAAATTAATGCTGTCGGACAGTCCGAACATTATCTGGGCATTGGCAATAGACTCCTCATTTTGCACCACAACAACGGAGAACATGAACAAATCGTGCAATTCCGACGTGCTCGATATTGTCAAAATTTGCCTGCAAGCCCGCCATAGATTTCAATGACAAAATTAATTCCTTTGCGAAATTTGCCCTTGGTTGGGCGCCAGATGAGGTTCGCTTTATACACAGCTGATTCTTAAACCGAGCTCCGGTTCCAGCCGCACATATTCGCTCCGCGCACGTGTACATCGCTTTCACATAGCGCGATGACCGCAGCTACGGCGGCGTCGGGGGAATAGGGCAACTGGTCAAGCACAGCAAGTAACACTTTATCGCGTCACGAACAATACAATGAACACTTCTCGTAGAGGCGTAGTCCGCTCTATGTAAAAATTAGTATAACAAAAGGGAGGCTTACTCCTCGGTTGATGGGGTGTCGCGGGTAAGGCTGGACGACAGGTCCGCCACTGGCACCCAGAGGGACCGGTATCACTAATCGCTACTCCTTTTATACCTTCCGTCTCAATGTTCTGCGAGCGGGGGGCGTTCTCCCTCGCAGAAAGACGGAAACCTGTTCCCTCGAGGAGCGGATCGAGAGCTGGCGCGTGGCACTCTAAAGGCGGAACGGAACGGAAAGGGTGGCCTGGAGGCATCTGTTACCCAACAGCGCGGCCCCCTCGCCTGTGTCGCAGGAGTGCTCTTGCGCCAAGGTTAAGGGATAAAAATGAATGCGTGTGCTCCCCCACAAACATCACAATGTGAGCTGCACGTGTTTCTTGGTAATACTTTCTTCGTTCTTGCAAAGAGCTTATGCCATATAATGCTGCGCAGTCGAAAGCAGGTAAAATATATTTTGTCTCTATCGCCACAAAAATCGCCCACTGTGCAGAGCCCATAACTCTTACGCTGTAAAAAATGCGTTGGTCAGAAATGAGTCACAATGACGGAAAGTCTATAACATTAATGATTGGGTTTTACGTGCGAAAACCACGATATGGCTATGAGGCACGTCGTACTGGAGGACTCGTAAAATTGCCCAGCTAGAATTCATGGCGTGCACTTATGACGTACAACAGCGCCCCCTACCAATTTTGCCTCAATCAAAAACGGTCGCTAGCTATTGCAGCCTCACAAGAAGCTCGAGCACATCCGTAATTACAAGACTACAAGCAGCGCCGAAAATAAAACAGAAAGGTCGCGTCATTGGTGGATCGTCTGAGATCAAGATATCACAAAAATGAAAAGGGTAAAGAAGAGTGGTAAACATAGGCGGCACGGGAGAGGCAACAATGGGACAACCGTGCATTAAAAGAATGATCGATACATGAAGTTATCTTACCGTTTTTTTTTCAATATGCTGCGAAGATGAACTGCTCGGCTTTCATGTGAAAGGTTCGCGAATTGTGCTCAATGGATGTGATGTCTCCAACGATTCCCAACTCGAAAATCATTTATTAAAAACAAAACGTGAAAGTTAGTCGCAAGAAGAGTACAACAAACTCACGGATCGCAACACTGCCCGCTAACATTCCACCCGCGAGCACACAGCGGGCCGTCGTCGGAGGGGAGTCGGCGAACGAACCGTTGTATGTGCAGTTCCCAATATAGACTATTACAGTACTGTGCATGAAAGCATACGCTTTGCATACGTCTAGTGACAAGCAAACGTAAATTTCCTGGATGTCACGAGACAAATAGATTACTATGAACTTTTTACCCCTCTTCCGCCAATCAACACAACGAAAACACTGCCTCCATAATCAAAGAGACCCGCGCCATTATGAATACAGCATTCTATAGAGCAAGGCCCGCATCAGCCTGACATTAGGAACTGGCTCGGGGCCTGATCCATATGCCAGGTCCTCAAGGGACACCTTTTCGGACAGCAGCGCACAAGGGCTAAGCAATGTGTGCGATAACGAAAAAAGACACCTCCCAGGAGCTAATGATGACGCCGTAAAGAAGCATGACATGACACTGACAATCTGATTCGTGTCACTGAACGCGTAATAATTCCAAGGATTTTACGAAGCAAACCCACGGTATGCTTGTGAGATACGCCGTAGTGGATGGCTCCGGAAATTTCAGCCACCTGAGGTCATTTTACGTGCACTGTACACGTGCCTCATCATTACGCCTCCATCGATATGCAGCTGCCGCAGGCGGGATGAGATCCTGCAATCTTAGGTTCACAAGCCGAGTGCATTAGTACCAGACCACCGTGGCGGGGCCCCTGCATGTTTAACTTGCAACAGAGTGTTATGAATAATTTCTTTAAAAAACGTAAGAACAGAAAGTGGACATGGAAAAGCCCCTACGGACAAACGAAAAACGAAATAGCTTTCATAACGTGCAGTGATCCAGGTATAGTAGAAGACACAGAAATGGTTAAATAAGGTCAGATTTAGTGACCACAGACTAGTAAAGGCGAAGATAACCCTCAATCTAAAGTGGACAAGGACAACGTTAATCACGCGGAAGCAGATCAACCTCGATGTCGTCAGGGCGAAAACAGGAGAATTTAAAATAGCACTTAAGAAGAAGTATGAGGCTCCAGGACAGGAAGAAAATAAGGACATAGAGAAGATGAAGGAAGACATGACTAAGTTGATGACCGAAGCAGCGATCGAAGTAGGGGGCAAAGCACTGACAAGATGTAAATAAGCTCTCTTAATCTACTAAAAATCTCATCAAACAACGCCAACAGAAGAGAATAACTAACTCACGAGATAGGATAGAATTTCCCGAGCTGTCTAAGCTCATCAATAAAAGTAGAGTCAGGGACACACGTAACCATAACGTCCATAACGTGAAAGAAATAGAAGCAGCCGTCAAAAAAGGATCAGCATCAAAACAACTAAAAAGAGGCTTTGTGAGGGAAAGAACATAATGCATGCAGTGAAAGATACGCAGGGACACCCTTACCCATTTCAGTGATATAGCCATGTTGGCCGAGGACTTCTGAACTATACAGCTCAAATACGAGTCACCCCATCATGAGGGTAATAAATGTCGATCAGGACACCGAAATTCCATGCCTCACTGTGGACGAGGTTAGAAAAGCAATTCAGGGCATGTCCCGCGCAAAAGCGTCTGCAGAAGACGGCATAACGGCAGACTTGGTCAAAGATGGAGGAGACTTCCTAACTAGAAGGCTCGCCACTCTATACACACAATGCCTCAAAACTTCAAATGTGCCAGTCAGCTGGAAAAACGCAAATATTCTACTATTACATAGAAGGGAGATGTTAAATACTTGAGGCACTACATGCCGCTCAGTCTACTCTCAGCACCTTACAAAATGTTCAAAAAAGGTATCTCAAAAAGAATAATGGCCACACTTGAATTCAATCAACCAAGAGAGGAAGCAGGGTTCACAAAAGGATACTGAAACATTGACCACCTTGATGTGATCAATCAAGCAATCGAGAAATCCGCGGAATACAACAAACCCCTCTATATAGCTTTCATACACTACGAAAAGGCTTTCGACTCGGTAGAGATACCAGCAGTTCTAGAGGTATTACGCCGGCCAGGAACATGCGATAGCTACGTAAATACAATAACCAACATCTATAAGAATTCTACAGCCACCCTATTCCTCCTTAAGAAAACCAGAAAAATCCCAATACAGAAAGATGTCAGACAAGGAGATACATTTTCTCCAATGCTGTTTACTGCATATTTGGATGAAATCTTGAAAAGACTAGACTGGGAGGAGACAGGGCTAAGGATTTACGGCGAATATATAAGTAACTTACGATTTGCAGACGACATAGTACTCTTTAGCAATGATGGCGACAAACTGCCAAAGATGACTGAAGACTTCAGCCGAGAAAGCTCTAAGGTAGGATTAAGGAAGAACATGCAGAAAACAAAGCTAATCCTAAGTGGCACAGCGAAAAAACGTGGCTTCACGATCGGAAACCACACATTAGAAGTCGTAGAAGAATACCTATATCTAGAACAGCTACTGACAGAAGAACCCGCCTATATAAAAGAAATCCACCGTAGAATAAACAAGGTACGGGAGACATTCCCAACTGATGAAACGAAAACTACCACTATCACTCAAGCGGAAACTACTGCATTTTGCCAGTAGTGACATACGGGGCAGAAACCTGGAGAATTACGAAGAAGCTCGAGAGGAAGTTAGGAACCGCGCAGCGGGGGAAGGAACAAAAATGATAGGCGTTATATAGTGTCGCATTCGCCGCAAAATCCTCCTTTGAAGCTACCTACACGACGCAACCTTCTTGACGCTCACGTTGATGGCACACCTGTCACAGCTGTCGTAGATACAGGAGCACATATATCGATTATGAGTAGCCGCCTTCGCCGTAATTTAAAGAAGATTATCACACCTGCCGTAACTCGAGTCGTACGAATCGCCGACGGCAGCACAGTGGCCGCCATTGGAATGTGTACTGCCCGCGTGAGCGTTTCTGGTCGCCATGCCGTCGTCATTTTCACTGTGATTGACCAATGTGACCAATGTGATTGACAATCTCTCTAGTGAGGCGTGAATTGTTCTTCAGTATCACAGCAGTGTTGTTCAGGTCCGGTGAACAATCCTGGAACGTTGCGCAATGGCTAGCCAAAAAACCTTGAAATTCCTTCCCTTGGCGCGCGTTTTTTACATTGTTGGCGAAGAGAAGGGTCTGGTGCTGAAGACGTTAGAGAGTCGATGATGGACCGTAACGAGGCGTCTCGTTGCTGTTCGCTGCGGATGTCGCCCAAAGCACAAATGGAGAGTACGCAGGTGTCTGAGTCAGGGTCAACGACGTCGGTAGCATCAACTGGGTGACGTGATAAATAGTCTGCATCTTCGTGCAGGCGTCCCGACTTGTGATGCACAGTAAACGAGTATTCCTGGAGTCGAAGTGCTCATCGAGCGAGACGGCCAGACTGGTCCTTGAGTGACGAGAGCCAGCAGAGGGCGTGGTGGTCTGTAACGACAGAAAATGTGCGACCATACAAATAAGGTCTAAATTTGGTCACTGCCCACACCAGAGCCAGGCATTCATGCTCAGTTATTGAGAACTGTTCCGAGGGCGAAAGAAGACGGCTGGCATAGGCGATTACTCTGTCCTTACCGTGCTGTTTTAGGGGCGAAGCTCCTTAAGGCGTGGGTCGGTCGTAGCCTGTATGTATGTATGTAGTAACCACCCGCGTGCCGGGAGGCACGGCACGCGCTCGCCCTCGGCGCGTGCCTCTCTCTCTCCCGACGCTTGCCTCTGCTGTCTTGTGAGAGAGAGAGAGGGCGAAAGGCACGCGTTGGCTATGGAAACGCTTGTCCGCCGCGGTGGTGTAGTGGTTACGGTACTCGGCTGGCATCCAAAATACGCGGTTTCGATCCCGGCCGCGGCGGTCGCATTTTCGATGGAGGCGAAAATGCCAGAGGCCCGTGTACTGTGCGTTGTCAGTGCACGTTAAAGAACCCCAGGTGGTCTGAATTTCCGGAGCCCTCCATTACTGCCTTTCTCTCCTCTCTATCTCTTTCACTCCCTTTCCCCCACAACCACGGGTGCTTAGCCGTGCTCCCTACATGGGCTGCAGAAATTAGCGTCCTTTCCTAACCGAACCACAACCACAATCAAACGCTCTTAGAGGAACGCTGTACCAGCTCTCAAAGAACGAGAACGCGGCGTCACCCGCGAGAGACAACGTTGGCGCAGGCAGCGTCTCCTAGCGAGTTTATTGATTGAGAAATACCGACTGCTCGCGTTGGAGAGGCATTCACCGGCAACCCATATATATATATATATACATATAGGCACTGGCTCTTGACTTGCAATGAAGTGCCGGTGGGAGATTTCACTTGTGCATAGATGAACCATGAGGATTCGTAGCGTGCGCGTTAACTAAATTAATCCGGAACTCGGCACGATCTACGATGAACCTCCCGAGCTTCGCCCACTTATCATCATTCACTCCGTGGATATGCTGTAATTTTTTTTGGCCAAGGACAGCGCCTGTTCCATGGACCCTGGCATCAGTTCGAAGTTCTGTGGGCGACGAGGGATCGAAATGGGCCAGTATTGGTTGCGTAGGTAGCAAATGAATGAGGGCAGAAAAAGAGTCTGCCTGCTCTAGGCCCCATACGAAGGGAACGTCCTTTTTCAAAAGATCCGCAAGCGGTCGGGCTATGCCCGCGAAGTTTCGAACAAAGCGACGGAAGTACGAACATAGCCCTACGAAACTGCGGACGTCCTTGGTTGAAAACGGCACAGGAAACTCTCTCACAGCCCGCACCTTATCGGGATCCGGTTGAACACCCGCAGGACTCACAAGGTGTCCAAGTATAGTGATCTGGCGCCGTCCGAAACAACACTTGGCGGAGTTGAGCGGGAGACCGGCTCTGCGAAAGACATCAAGAACGGCCGACAGACGTCGAAGGCGGTTGTCAAACGTAGGTGAGTAGACGATGACGTTGTCTAGGTAGCACAAGCAAATGGACCACCTATATCCTCGAAGCAAGAAGTCTATCATGCGTTCGAAAGTTGCTGGGGCGTTACAAAGTCCAAACGGCATGACCTTGATCTGGTAAAGACCATCAGGCGTGACGAATGCAGTTTTCTCGCGGTCTATCGGGTCGACTGAGATTTGCCAATAGCCGGACCGAAGGCCGAAGGATGAAAAATATTGGGCTCCGTGAAGGCACTCGAGGGCGTCATCGATGCGAGGTAACGGATAGACGTCTTTATGAGTCACTTTGTTCAAACTGCGATAATCGACGCAGAAGCGCCATGTGCCATCCTTCTTTTTAACAAGGACAACCGGGGAGGCCCACGGGCTAGATGAAGGCTCTATGACGTCTTTAGCAAGCACGTTATCGACTTCACCCTGGATGAGTTGACGTTCTGCTTGAGAGACGCGGTAAGGACGTCGGCGTACAGGATGTGCGTCACCAGTGTGCATGCGGTGAGCTACAACAGATGTTTGGCCCAGAGAGTGGCCACCAAAGTCAAAGATGTCACGATGGGACACAAGCACGCGATGGAGATCAGTAGCTTGCGTTGGGGTGAGATCAGGAGCGATCATTTTGGAAATGCCGTCGCCTGCACTCATTACGGAAATTTGCACTACAGTATCTGTAAGGGCAGAAACAGTCACACCATCCACAACAACTTCTAACAAGCTATGGCAACTCGGCAGCGTGAAGAGAGGATTTGTGGAGGGAGTCGTCAATGCAGCGTCACCTCCCGGCGCTGCACTCCTTAGTTTTCCGGATAAGCGGTAGGGAGGTTAAACGGCGACGACGGTCGGCGACCCTGCGGCGACCGAGAAGACTGGCGACGGCCTGGGGGCGAGCGCGACCGGTGAACACGTGGCGACGGTGACCGGCTATTTAGGCTTCTGTAGGAATCGGGATAAGACGACTGGGCAGGATGCGCAGAGCGGTAGCCGGCCAGTCGGTAGTCGTCCTGTCGGTAGTAAGGAGCGTACGACGCCCGAGGCGGCGAGGACCAGCGGGTGTCGAAGCTCCAGGGGTGTGACATCTCGGCTCAGACATCCGAGGACGGGACAGAAATTCCTCCAGGTCGGTTTTCAGTGGTTCACCACACGGCAGGGTCGCGATACTGTGTAGGAAACCGCTGCTCGTAAAAGGACGACTGCTGACGCCACGATGTCGGCTGTGGACTGGCTACGGCGCACACAGAATGGATGCCTATGTTGGCCACTTCCTGCCGGACAATGGCTTGAACGATCGGAGTGGTGATAGCCGTGGAATCGCCAGAACTGGCATGAGCTGGAGCAGGGGCCATCGCTTCAAGTTCACGGTGCACAATCTGAGTCATCTGGTCCAACGAAACTGATGCTTGGGGTTGTGTCCTAGTGCATTCTTTGCAGGAGGAAGTTGCAGCCGTATTGGGAAGCTTGGCAAACACGGTGTTAATGCGCCGACTTTTAGCCTCCTCAAAGCGTCGACACTCCTTGATGACGGCGTCTACGGTCGAGTAGTTCTTACACATTAAAAGGTTGAAGGCGTCGTCCGTAATCCCCTTAAGAATGTGGCCAACCTTGTCGGTCTCCCGCATCTCGGCGTCGGCCTTACGACACAGTGCTAACACGTCTTCTATGTACGAGATATAAGACTCCATAGACGTTTGCGCACGAGACGCGAGGGCTATCATCGCTGTTAACCTACACCCGACGGGCTTCCTGAACAAGTCTAGTATCTTTTCTTTGCAGATGTCCCAGCTTCCGAGTTCGGCTTGGTGGTTCTCAAACCGCACTTTCGCAGTTCCCTTGAGGTAAAAGATCAGATTGGCCAGCATGAGAGCAGGGCCCCATCGGTTGAGAGTACTCACGCGTTCGTAATCTGCCACCCAGTCGACGTCCACTTCATCAGAACCACCAGAACCGCTGAACGTGCCAGGATCCCGAGGATGCGTAAGTACGAGCGTTGAAGCCGCGGGGGCGGATTCAGGGGCTGTCTTTTCCGCCATGATAGAGGGACGCTCCAAACGACGACCGCTGCGAAGTTCCGTTGCGAAGCGTGTCGTACCCAGCGCCTTCCACCAAATGTGACGGAGACACAAGAGTGACGAGATGATTATTTACAGTGTTGGCGGAACCGACTAAATGGCTGAAGGCACACACATGCGCAAGGGTTTCAAGAACACTTGTCGTCGTTCTCACTTCGTTGGGCTCCGCACTTGTCCTCACTGTAATACTTCGTAACAATATTTCAAAAGATTTCTAATTACTTATATGAAGAAGTATTGATCGGACTGTTTGAGGAATTAGCGGGCAATAAATGGGACGTAATAGGGCTCAGTGAGGTTAGGAGGACGGTGGAAACCTTTACATTCCTGAAAAATGGGCACGACATATGTTAACGTGAGCTAGTGGACAAAACACAACTAGGAGTGGGACTTCTGGTCTGCAAAAACGCTGATGACAACATAGAGGAATGCTATGGCATTAACGAGAGGGTAGAAGGTCTTGTCATTAAGCTGAATAAGAGGTACAAATTGAAGGTGGTACAGGGAGATGTACCTACATCCAGCCATGACGGCCAGCTAGTTGAACACTTCTATGAAGGTGTGGAATCGGCAATGACTAAAGTAAAGCAATTATTAAAGTAATGACTAAAACCATTCGGATGGGAGACCTGAATGGTAAGGTAGGCAAGAAACAGGCTGGAGCCAAGCCAGTCGAGAACTAGGGCGTGGGTTGTAGGAATGTAAGAGGGGACTTTACGGTCGAGTCCGCAGAACGGAAAAAATTTGCTAATCATGAATACTGTGGGCATTCATTAGTCTCTTCTACTTCATCAGTACGTAATCATCATAACCTAGGTTTCTTCATGATTATCTGCTGTGCGTTATCATCTGCAATTCATCGTGACTTGTGTTGGCGTCTGCGAAAAGTTACCACTCCATATAACGGACCTACATGCTTCTCAAGGATCCGCTATTCGCCCTACTGCTATGTGTACCGCCCGTGTTTCCATTGATGGACTTCTACATTCCATACCATTCGCCGTGCTAAGTTTGTGTCCGCAGCAGCTCATCTTGGGATGGGATTTTCTTTCTACGGCGTCCGCTTCCATCTGCTGCCGGCAACGCGCTATCCACTTGACTGACACCAACTACTCGCTCCAAGCCGATGACGCACCTCTTCAATTTGTTGCTGTGCAAGACACTGAGCTACTACCTCGCCATCAGAAAATTGTGACCGTAACGTCTGATGTGATTGACCAGGGTGACGTGCTGGTTTTACCATCTGTCCGCTGTCTCGCAAGAGGGATAGCCTTTGCGTCAGGGCTGGTTCGGTTTCATAGTGGCCGTGCACATCTCTACATGTCAAGCACGACTCCCGAAGAAATTCTCGTCGCTAAAGGCACTACACTGGCGCGCGTCCTTGAATCGGAGCCTATATCACTGCTTTCCTTTAAATCAACATCCTCTGGGGCGTCATCTGTTCTGAGTCTCTTCCTGCTCTTTCATCTACAATCAGTTCCGACTTCACACCTTCACAGTCACAAGTATTGCTGGCTTCGCTGAATAAGCATGAAGATATGTTCGACGCGCATTCCACTTCGCTGGGAAAGACATCCATTACAACGCATAGAATCGAGACAGAAGGCACTTCCATCGTGCGCCGTCGGCCATATCGCGTGTTGTCTGCTGAGCGCAAAGTGACTGAAGAAAACGTCGCCCACATGCTACAACGGGATATAATACGACCTTCTTCGAGCCCTTGGCAATCCCCCGTTGTTCTCGTTCGAAAAAAAAAGACGGCTCTGTGCGGTTTTGCGTAGACTACCAGGCACTCAACAAGATCATGCGCAAAGATGTAGACCCTATGCCGCGCATAGACCATGCCCTGGATACCCTGCTGGGTGCCGAGTAGCCTACTTCTCGACCTGCGTTCCGGGTACTGGCAAATACCCATGCATGAGGACGATAAAGAGAAGGCGGCGTTTTCAACACCCGACGGACTCTACGAGTTCAATGTAATGCCGTTCGGCCTGTGCAATGCACCCGCGACGTTCGAGCGCATGATGGACATCGTTCTCCGTGGCTTGAAGTGGAAGACTTGCTTATGCTATCTAGATGATATCGTTATTTTTTCGTCAAGCTTCCCTCAGCATCTCCACCGTCTGGACGAAGTTCTCACGTGCCTTGCCAGTGCTGGACTTCAGCTAAACACCACGAAATGCCATTTCGCAAGCAAGACAATCAAGGAGTTAGGCCACATTGTCAGCAAGGATGGCATTCGCCCCGACACTGACAAGGTTTCCGCCGTTCTGCACTTTCCTCGTTCCGAGAAGGCTAACGATCTCCGCAGTTTCTTACGACTCGCTTCCTATTTTCGCCGAGTCATACGCGACTTCGCCACCATAGCTTCCCCTTTACACAAACTCCTCAGGTCCCATGTTCCCTTTGTGTGGTCTGCCGAATGCGAATCAGCTTTTGACTATCTCAAGCGCGCCCTAACCTCTGAACCCGTACTTTGCCATTTTGACGAAACCGCACCTACTTTCCTGCATACGGACGTCAGTGGTCATGGTATCGGTGGCATTCTCCTACAGCAAGACCAGTCCTCACGTGAAAGGGTCGTTGCGTACTTAAGCCGCGTTCTTACAAATGCCGAGAAGAACTACACGATTACTGAACAAGAATGTCTAGCCGTCGTATGGTCCGTGCAGAAATTCCGACCTTACCTTCACGGCCGACATTTCACTATCGTTACGGACCATCACGCCTTATGCTGGCTTTCGACATTGAAGAACCTGTCCGGGCGCCTTGGTCGGTGGATTCTACGTCTCCAATAGTATGACTTTACCATCACCTACAAGAGCGGTAGAAAACACCAGGATGCAGACGCCCTTTCTCAGTGTCCGCTTCCTGCGTCACAGGGCAATGGACCTTCAACCACCTTATGTGACAAGCTCTGGCAAAGTCCCTCCACGTACGCTACGTCCTTAGCTACTGTGGACCAAGTACTGCCGCATGACAGCCCATCATTCCTATCGCATCAGCTTGCAGACCCTTATTGCCAGCGCATCATAACCCGCCTTCAAGGAACTTCGCGCCCACCTAACGCCCGCAGTCGTCGACAGCTGACACAGTTTAAGATCGCAGACCACGTCCCATACCGCCATGTATACCACTCCGACGGCCAACGCTGGGTGCCTGTCCTGCCTCGCTCTCTTCGGCCTCAAGTCCTTCAGGCTTCTCACGATGACATGACTTCTGGCCATCTTGGTGTTCAGAAAACCTATGACCGCATCAAAGCTCGCTTTTATTGGCCAGGCATGTCTGCCAGTGTAGCGAGGTATGTCTCTTCTTGCGCCCGTTGTCAGCGTCGAAAGCTCCCTACAACACTGCCAAGCGGACAGCTGCAACCGGTCCCATGTCCGTCAGAACCATTCGAAGTAGTCGGCGTTGACCTCTACGGCCCCCTTCCTCTGACTTCTAGCGGTAATCGATGGATTGTGACGGCAGTGGACCATTTGACACGCTACACCGAGACCGCCTGCGTGCGTTCAGCGTCAGCTTCTGAAGTCGCTGAATTCATACTTCGAGCTTTAATACTCCGTCACGGTGCTCCTCGCGTCATCCTGAGCGACCGCGGAAAAGCATTCCTCTCACAACTTGTAGACGAAGTGCTCAGTGCCTCCGGAACCATCCACAAGACAACCTCCAGCTATCACCCGGAAACCAACGGCTTAACCGAGCGATTTCACCGCACGCTCTCCGACATGATCGCCACGTACATTCAACCTGACCACACAAACTGGGACACCATTTTGCCATTTGAAACTTTCGCATATAATACTGCTGTACAACGCACAACCTGGTACTCGCCGTTCTACCTTGTCAATGGCCGCTCGCCCTCTTACTATCTTGACGTCTCTTTCTTCGCGGCCCCTATCAAAGAGCCTTCATCGACTCTTGAAGAATATCTGCCCCGTCTCCTCCGTTGTCGCGAGCTCGCCCGCATGAACACCGACGCTAGGCAACGTGATCGCAAGGAGCACTATGATGCACATCGCCGCGTCGTGTCCTTCAGCTCTGGCGATGAGGTGCGGCTCTGGACACCAGTTCGCACTCCTGGCTTATGTGAGAAGTAGTTTCGCTTCATCGGCCCCTACACCGTCTTGGCACAGACCTCCCCCGTCAACTACCGGGTGACACCTGTTGTCGTCCCAACTACCCGCCTCTGCCGTGCTACCGAAGTTGTCCACGTTTCTCGCATTAAACGTTTCACCCGGCGCTCTCCGTCCCCTTGAGTTGCGGCCAGGATGGCCGCTCTTGCACGCGGGAAATTAGTGTGGGCATTCATTTGTCTCTTCTACTTCATCTGTACATAATCATCATCACCTAGGTTTCTTCATTATCTGCTGTGGGTTGTCATCTGGAGTTAAATCTGTGCTTTGGGTGCGAACCGTCCTCCGTAGCCTCAAGGCTTAATAAAACGGCGTTATCGTCACAGCTTCACAATACGTTCTTTCGTAAACGGGAGAATCAGAAATGTACGTGGAGAAGCCCGAATGGCGAGCATAAAAATGGAATAGACTTCATACTATGTCATGACCCTGGCGTCGTGCAGGATGCGGAAGTGCTGGGCAAAATTATGTGCAGTGACCACAGGATGGTGAGATCTCGAATTGGGCTAGACTTGAGGAGGGAGCGGAAGACGGAAGCTTGTACGGAAGAAACCGATTAGTGAGCTTAGCGGAAAGTCGGAGAATCCGGGATAGCGCTGCAAAACATATTCAGCTCTAACCTAGCCTGCAGAGATTAGCGTTCAGTAAGTCAGCGATAATCTCACACGCGTCGTCACGGAGTGTGCAATAGAAGCAGGTGGTAAGATAGGTAGACAGATTACTAGCAAACTTTCCCAGGAGACGAAAGAGTTGATGAGAAAACGGGAAGGCATGATGTTATGTGATGCAACTGACAGCTAAGAACTAGCGGAACGTTCGAAGCCAATGAAGAAGCGTAAGACTGCCGTCATAAGAAAGCACAACACGTAGAGGATTCAGCATGCTTTAACCAACGGAAGGAGTATGAAAACAGTGGAGAGAGGTCTAGAGATACGCAAAAACCAGACGTATGCACTACGGGACAAGCAAGGCAATGTGTTCACGAATAGGGATGATACAGTTACAATAGCCGAGTTTTACAGAGATCTCTGTAGTAGCTGCGATAACTAGGACAATAATGAACGGGGACACAGTTTAGGAGAGGCTGACAAGTCACCAGTACTGACAGAGGAAGTAATGAAAGCTTTGAAAGAGATGCAAGCGGGAAAGGCACTCCTTGAGGATCATATAACAGATCTCTTTAAGGATGGTGGGCAGATTATACTGAAAAAACTGGCAAGCCTGTATACGCAATGCGTAATGACTGCGAGCGTATTGGAACCCTGGAAGAATGAGAACATCAGCCTAATCCATAAGAAAGCGGACACAAAGGACTTGAAAAACTGCAGGCCGGTTAGCTTACTGTTAGTCGTCTACAAGGTATTTACAAAGGTAATCGCTAACAGAATTTGTGCCACCTTAGATTTCAGTCAACCTAACGAACAAGCAGGCTTTCGTAATGGCTACTCAACAGTAGACCATATTCACACTCTCAATCAGGTGATAGAGAAAAACGCGGAATATAACCAACCCCTATATGTAGCCTTCATAAATTGCGAGAAAGCATTTGACTCGGTCGATCGCTCAGCAGTCATGCTGGCATTGCGGAATCAGGGAGTAGACGAGAACTACGTAAGACTACTGGAAGACATCTACAGTGGCTCCACAGCCACCATAGTCCTCCTTAAGGAGTGCAGCAAAATACCTATAAGGAAGGGCGTAAAACAAGGAGACACAACTCTCGAAAGTTATTCATAGCACGTTTACAAGAAGTATTTAGAACACTGCATTGAGAACAGGTGGGTGTAAGGATTAATGGGGAATACCTCAGTAACCTTAGATTTGGTGATGAGATTGCCTTGCTAAGTAACTCGGGGGATGAATTACAATGCATGATTACTGACCTGAACAGGCAAAGTATAACAGCGGGCCTTGAAATTAATATGCACAAAACTAAAGTAATCTTCAATAGCCTTGGGCGAGCACTGCATTTGAGAGAGCTGGCCAGGCATTGATAGTAAGTCAATATATCACTTAGGCCAGGTAGTGACCCCTGATCCGAATCATGAGACTGAGATAATTAGGAATATATATTCCGCAAGCATTGTCACATAATGAATAGTAGCTTACCATTGTCTCTGAAGAGGAAAGTGTATAACAGTTGCATCTTACGAGTAATCACTGACTACGGTGCAGAAATTTGGAGGCTGAGAGTGTTCAGCTTAAATTGAGGACAATGCAGCAAGCAATGGAATGGAAATTGGTGGGTGTAACCTTAAGGGACAAGAAGAGAGCGGAGCGGTTGAAGAACAAACGCCTGTTAGTGACATATTAATAGAAATTAGGAAGAAGAAATGGGCGTGGGCGGGCCATGTAAAGCGAAGACAAGACAACTGTTGGTCATTAAGGGTAACAGAATGGATTCCTAGAGAAGGCAAGCGTAGCAGAGGGTGTCAGGAACTTAGGAGGGGAGATGAGATCAGGAAGTTTGCAGGGACAAATTAGGCACAGTTTGCACAGGACAGGAATACTTGGAGATATAATGGGACAGGCCTTCGTGCCGCAGTAGGCGTAGACAGGATGATGAAGATGATGATATAAACAAATAACGTGCAAATTATGCTTCCTTTGTCTTGACGGAGCGTTGCCTCCCATGCATTGAAGAGATTGTAGTACGCAAATTTACATTATTGCATGAGATATACTTTCGGGTACTGAGGAATCACTTTACCTTTAAAATACCGTAGCAATGATTTAGTTCGCTACATAAAGTTTCTTCATTTTACGCCTGTACTCCCTTAACGGCAAAATTTACTAGTAAGTTCATTTAAGTTTATCGCACATATGTAGCTAACAGGAAGGACTCATTAAGCTTTTGTTGAGTTCACCTGTAGAAAAATAAATACTTTGTATTAATATTTCGAGCTTAGTATACGCGCGCAGCATGCCGTCTTACCGGAAGTGAAAGAAGCTTGTCCCGTTTGGACGCGTACTGGAGCAAGATGCATTGTCGATATTCGCTGTACAAGGTTCTTATCTCGGCTGTGTCATTTCCGCTGCTTGATCTTTCATAACGAGCTGCACATATACATAGGCAATGAAATCGAGTGTTTATGAACTGTTACTGTGGAAACGCTGAATAGAACCCTATTGAAAATCCGCCTGCCACCCATCACCCATAATACATCATAACCACCATCTCAATGGTGGTTTTTTGGTGGAAATGGTGGTTAGATGGTGATTGATGTTATGTGCCTCGCTGAATGCACATTTATTTGGCTGAGCCCGCTCAGGCCTCTCATGCACCTCCACACAGTTGTTTACCATTGTGCGGACAAAAATAAAAGCGCAGAAAGGCGACAGTGATGTACAATTTAGGTGTCTTCTCTGATTAAGAGAAGGAACCCTCAGTGTTCGTTTGCTGTTGTGATTTAATGCTTTGTGTACGTCGCCACAACTGCAACGCAACAGGGCGCAGGTGTAGAAGAGGATGGGGCGCGTTCAGCCAATTAGGTGTGCATTTAATGAAGCCCCAAATATCGCCCACCATGCAAGCACCATGGAACCACCATTTAACCACCATGTCCACCACAAAAACCAGCATGCCAATGGTGGTTATGGTGGATTATGGTGATGGGCGACCAGCGTACTTTCAATAGGGTAACTGCGATTACTCTTTAGAAAATACCACTGGATATCGTATACATACTACGCATACAGAATAGCCATATTCAGGACAAAATATGTGGGTAAGTATTAATATTTTTGCACATTTCTGCAAATGCAAATGAACAAACGCAACATTTGTCCCTAAAGTCCGCTACTAACCACGAATGTTTACGCTTATGAAAGCAGCTTGCCGTTAATCATCGCCTGTATATACCGGCACTATATCAGCATCAGCATTTACGAAAAGTTCCCGAGTGAGAAATTTTCTAGGCACTGAGAGAAAAATGTGCCTGAAATTCTTCATGTTATTTAAAATCCGACATATCGCGCGTAAATTTCAATGCCACAAGAGTAAACATTCTTTTCTCAAAGGACAAGCCGTATTAAAAAACACGTTTACAGGATGCCTAAAAATGCAACTTCGGATAACGGTAGTGCACGGTAGGGACGCCAACTTCCATCCGTATCGTTACGTGATCGTCAAAATTGGGGACATCGAATCCAGACTATTAGAGGTGCAATTCTTGATTGGGCAAACATGCGCCCAGCGAAGAAGCTGAACTCTCACTGCGCAAGGAGAGCGTAGAGCAAAATGGTCGGTCATGAACAAGCAGTGGCAAAAGGCTTAGACCTATATAGGAGTTATATCGAAGTGTTATTGCTGACGCTAGCGTAGGATATGGAATGTCGTTATAGGCAAGTTTCGTGAATGCAAATGCTGGTAGGATACTTGTAAACTTTGGGGAAGTCGTAGCGGCTTATTGCCAGGAACACTCACAACTGCGTCAGCAAGGATCATCCTTTCGCTTTTCTTCATAAAGATCCTTGGTTTAAAATAAGGCAAATCAATTGTGCGGAATGCAGCAAGGTGGAGTAACGATAATGAAGGGGAAAATAGCATCCAACCATATTTAGCATGAAAGCACGGGAAATCTGTACGGATATACAAAAAATGGCAGCTTCTTAGAGGACAGGATATTCGACATGGTTACAGGTTCGAAACCGCGACCAGCCCCTCTGAGGGGCGGTCGCGTCAGCAGTTGAATTAAATAAAAAGCTAGTAAATGGCAGCGCGAGGGCGAATTGCTTCACAACTCAAAACACATCGGCGTTGATATGGGAGATGTCTTCTGGGGAATTGGAAATGTAGTACAAGCACGTTTATGTAAAGCTACACGGAAACCCACAGAGATTTCTGAGGAATGCAAGCTTCATATCTTGAAAAATTTGCCCTTCTGCGGCGTTCGAAACCTGCAGCACGATGGCTTAGCTTTAGTGTTTCGCTATCTAGTTATTTTCATAGCATCACGAATTTTTATGTCATGCTATGTGACTTCCTTGTGTATCTGCACACGCCTCTGCAGCGTTTCAGTTGGTATTTTAAAATGACTCACCATGGCGTTGTCTTTGTGATAAGTCTAAGATGAAAGAGTTGTAGTTGTGGATGGAACGTTTCTTACGTGTGTTGATATGACATACTTTGATAGAGAATCGCTTTGGCATTCTGAAATATAGTTGCTTGCTCTGCCCCTTCTATGCACTACTTTCCTCCGCCCTTGCATATTCGCATTTCCATGCTGTATTGATAAAATGCGCCCATTGGCCCAAGGAGAGGCATTACTGCAATGTGATAATAGTAGCATTCCAATTGGATTTTGACATGGGCTGCCTCGCATCACGAGAAGGCAGTCCTACATCTACGCCACGTGATATCTATAATGATTGCTGGCCGTAGACTAAGCATTTATGGGACAAACATCCCGAACTTGCATATCTATGCTTCTGCGTACATACCCATATTTTCCAGTACTGAAGCAATGGCGTAGTGGACCTTCCATCCCACGAACGCTGCGTATATGAACCTAAAGAGAGAGAACATCGCTTCAGGAAATAGACATAGGGATTATAATCGAATGAACTATATGTTTCTACATGGGTTTGCGAGAAAGATCATGACGCGATTCAATATGGCATGAACGCCAGCACATGATGTCTGTGGACGCACAGCGAAATTGCCTTACTCTATGTGACGAAACCCCTTTTTTTACAGTTAGTTTTTTATGAACATGTAGCCTGGAATGAGCACATAAATTTAAAGCGAAAGCATGGTGTACCTTGATTGATTTCGGGGGTCTTACGTCCCAAACCCACTGTGATTATGAGAGACGCCGCAGTGAGGGCTCCGGAAATTTTGACCACCTGGGGTTTTTTTACGTGCACTCACACCGCGCATAAAAAATGCAGCCACAAAACATGGCCGGGTTTGATATCGCGACCCTTGGTTTTTTTACGTGCACTCCCATCGCGCATAAAAAATGCAGCCACAAAACATGGCCGGGTTTGATATCGCGACCCTTGGGTCAGCAAGCGAGTGTCTTATCCACTAGACCACCGTGTCAGGACACGTGCCTCATCAAAGGCGAAAACTTGGCGTCTTCGTCGGGGTGAACCCTAAAAGCACCGAAAATCGGATGACATCGAAGAAGCTGGTTTCCTTGGCTTCGCTTATTCCAAAATAGACACGGCAGGGGGTGATGCATGAATAAGATGGCTGGTAAGTTATGACATTACTAACATAACATGATTCTCATTTAAATCACTATTTATGGTAACGCCGTCACATATCACGCATACTGGCACGTCTGCCATGGACATGTAAGCGCCACAGGTGATTTTATCGTAGATTCTACAGCCCGCATCAAATCACATTCACTTGATGTCAAATGAATTCAGAAAGGAATTAGAGGAGCCGACATTAAATAATCTTTATGACAATGTGCCATGGCTGTGGTCGTGAAGTCGTCTTAGCAAGTGACGACCAGGCCGCGTTATTCAATCCCGACCGCGGCGGTCGCATATCGACGGAGGCCAGAAAAGCCCGTGTGGTGTGGAGGCAGTCCAGTTAAAAAAAAAGCCCAAGTGATCTACATTTCCGAATCCCTCGACTACGGCTTCCCTCATAATCATATTGTGGTTTGGGGGCGTCAAACCCAACAAATTATCCCTAAGGATGTGCCGACAGTTCCTTTCCTTTACCCAACCATGCCTACGGATTGGACAGTATTTCAAACGTCTCGGCAAGCAGTGCTCACGCAGGCATTTCTAAATGAAGCACGTGACACCATCAGCGTAAAGCGCGAAAAAGGATGACGGGACAGGAAGAATGACAGATAATAAAAGGTTATGAAAAACTGAAATGAATGCGTCGGCCAATGGGGTCGTTAGTGCGGGATACTATTGGCGCCAGCCGCTGTCTTTGCCCGTTTCACGAGGGCCTCTTGGGTCCTCGGGTCTGAGCTGGACAGAGCTTCCGACCACTCTTCTTTGCTGGGTTGTATCCCGCGTGACTTGGCTTGATAGTGGGACGCCCATACCATACCAGAATGAGCGTTTGCCACGTGTATTGCGCGCGTGTGTCGGGTTCTGCCTTAACGTGTATGGGCTGGGGTAGGAGTGCGTCTGCATGCAACGCCACAG